>JAPMOB010208422.1:0-11109 GCA_029875015.1 Lepomis gibbosus
GGGAAAATTACAGCCTAGACATTATTGTGGCAGCTGACTAAAAATATTTCTCCTCTCACTAATCCACTAATCAGACTTTGGCTTTCACTGTCAGCTGTTGTCTGAGCTGTAGCTTATAGCCAGTTTGTTATGTTAAGTAAGAAGTAAATGTAAGTTAGCTTTTACCTAAATACTTAGCATTAGCTAACTTGTAATAACGATTCCCAGCTATGTAATGTAAGCTTTCTATTGTTGGATCATTATCCCTGATATATTATTATCTAAGCACAAAACAATTGTTAACATAATACCAAAAGATGTGTATATATATGTATATGTATATATATACATGTTCTCTGCATTAAACCATCCTAAATTAGGACAACATTTCTAATGGCTGCAGTTAGGATTTTAGTGCCTAACTTAGGGTCAGTCCCACCACCCACTTTATTAAATATATGTAATAGTAATATTTAATTCCAAGTCCAGGGGACATGTTTCTATCATAAAGCTCTTTCTCCCATGAAGAAGTAGGCCCTCTGCTGTTTGGAAAGAGAAGTGAAAAGGCATTACAATAAAGCATTGCTATATACACTGTAAACAAGTGGTTTCCACCAGGTCACACTGCAAAGGTTGACAACAGGTCCAGGTTCTACGTGTGCAGGGTGTTGCACCAGCGAAATGGTAAACTCCCCCAGTAGGAGGCATAAGAAGTGCAGAGAAGGAGTGCGGAGTCTGGTGCGGCTGTGTGCTAAGAGCAGGTTGACAAGTCAGAACACTTTTGCTCCATATCATTTTGTCACCTGTACCAGACTGTAGCGAAATGACCACAGAAACCTCGATGCTTATGTTCACACCCAACGTGTCATTTACAGTAATGGCTCCAGAGTGTCTACTGAAAATCATCAGACATGTTGGAGATGAACGCATTAAAAACAGTTCACACAGTTCCATGAAATATCATGGGTCAATTAAAATATCTTTCTCCTGCTAATAACTCCCTCAGGATTGTCCGTCCCTGCCAGTCCTGCCTCGGCAATGGCCATGTGTCATCTTCTTCTTAACAAACCTGGCCGAATCACCGCTCGTAGCTCCAAATATATTAATTTCAAATATTAGCTCCAAATATTAATTTCAATGCAAGCCGACATCTGGATGCGATGGCCAACCCGATGTAATAGAGATTATGATAGTTTAACTATAACTTTTGAAATTTATTCTGCACAGAAAAAGGACAAAAAAACTGAACAACTTCTCTTCTCTATATCATTCTTAGCACAGCAGCTTTTTTATTTCCATGTGCTTTTTATCTGGCCTGCTTAAATATTTTGCTGTAAAATCTATTTTAGTTATAATTAGCTCTATTTTATACCCCAGTTGAACTCTTTGTCTTGAGCCAAAACCACGTAGGTCCAGATGGTTACCATATTGAATCAGGCATCTCTCTATAGAATGCTTGAGGATAGGCTTACATATCTGTGTAGGGAAAGTATTAAAAATTGCTTTCCAAAGATCTGATCTAATCTTACACAATCCAGCTATGGACCCTAGGCTGGATTAACAACCAAGCAAACCAGCAATGGCCCCACATCTTCAGACCTCCATGAGGTCCACAACTACAACAGATGGTGCATTGTCACTTTATCGTGAGATCCAATTTACAATTTTTTTCTTTAATATTGTGCATGGTACATATTCACAAAAAGTGTGAAACCCTGAGGCCAGGTGGCATTATTCCAGGATAGGAGTACTGGTTGGTGTTCGAGTGACTGGGCTGATAAATCTGCTGTGTATAGTCCGCTAATTCATTCGATTTTGTGGGCCAAACAGGGCCCAAAAGCAAACCTTTGCCCCAAGGCCTCCTGCGAGGGCAATCCAGTCATATGTGGAGCAAACAAGTCGCTGTACAATTTTGAACAGCTGCATGCTAAAGAGAAATTAAGGACGAGTACATTTTACCATTCCGACAGCTATACTAAGAGATCTGTGTTTTCCCTGTGATTATGCAGATTCTTAAAAGTACAGGAGCTGATGATGCCACAATTTTGATGATACCGCCATTATGGTCCAATCAACTCAGCCATCTGGATGCCTGTTAAACAGCAAATTACGGCCACCCACAGTGTAGTGTACTGGCATTGTCTCTGCGGTGCAGCTCGAGGCTTTTGGTTTGTTGCAATAGAGGCTCGGGCTTGGTACAACGAAAATTTGACTTTTTTCTTCTTTTGACAAGACAACAAGGAAGAAAAGAGGCAAATTATGCGTGATCTTGCAACAGCTGCAGTTGCCAGTGTAATATGGGAGCAGACAAGGATGGGTGGGACATGTCAAGTGCAATGGGAGTTTCAAGTCAAGTGGGTAATGTTCTCACCAGCCGTCTCTGTGTTCATGTGTGTGAGTGTGTGTCAAGGTGTATGGGCTGGGGTGGTGGGTGGTGGACGATGTGTGTGTACGGTGTTGAACATCTGGGCGTCTTTTTGAAGTACCCAGATGGATAGTGTAGCGACAGCTGCACCGCTTCCCTCCTTCCCGCTCGGAAAGACGAAGGGAGCTTGACAAGCAGAAAATCCCCCTTGATCTGCGACGCTTCCCCCTCCATACCCCCAAAAACCTGTCTTCTCTTCCTCTCATTCTTGCGTTGTATGCCACCAACACCACCCACCCTCAGTCTTGGTAGATCTGGGCAGATGGACCAGCTCCACAGGTAGATAAATGCCGACACGTTCCCCTGAGGAGTTCCTCCCATCAACAGTGGTCAGATAGAAGGAACAGAAACAAGCTGTTGCTTTAGTGGCTTGTCGAGCATGTCAACGAAGGCGAGTGTATATGGTCCAAAGGTTAGGTTAAGAAGAATACAGGTAAATATATTAATAAGTAATAATATTTGCCAGAACTTGTGGGGACCAATCAGAAAAATTATTTGTTCAATTTTATGCATGTGTGGACTTGCGTCACCAACCATAGAGGGAGGACTGATCCCGAGTGCTTCTCTGATGTAAACATTTTAGCTTCCAAATGGGTTTCTGAGGGTTTTTCTTGATCTTTGCTCTCAATTATAATGATAAAACCCTTTTCTCCACTGTGATGAAACTTCTGGTAGTGTTTGGTGCAGATAAAAAGGCTGCTGGAAAGTTTTCTCAGTAAGTTACAAACTCAGAAGTCATTGCTTATTCATTTAACTTACGTTTTTCTTTTAACTTTCTAGTTGGGTTTCTTGCACTCTTTTATTTTCTATTGCTATGAAATATTTCTAAGCAACTGAAAATGTAGTACTAATTGGTTTGAGATGTGCTGAACTGGCAGTGTTTCTTTACATTTGTGCTTATAAATCTGAATGCTGCTGAAAGGAAACTCAATTTTAAACTTTCTCAAATTTGGCAAGCGCTACCACCTTGCCATTCATTTTAAGGGGCCACGTATGTTTGGCGTATGTGTGTGTGTGGGTGGGGGTGTATGTGTCTCCAAGAAATGTGGAGGGTAGTACCTCATAAAGTGTGGTCCACGGAGTCCCAAAGTGTTTCATTCCATCTCCTACACAGCATGCACCTCCACACTCTAATCTAATTTACCAATCAGCCGGCGTAATTACGCCCTAAGATCTGCTCCGCTGGGCAAAATGGCTTCTGTCTTGTGCTCGAGTGGCGCAAATGAAACCGCTGCCCCGTCGCTCCTGATGAACAGAGAGAGAGACAGACCTGAAGGAGAGCAGCAGTGTTGCAAATGAAAGTCTTTACAGATTAATCAGGAACGCCTCAGTTGTGTGCTTCTGGTAATTAAGGGTAAGATTAATGATGATGCTAATATGGTCTTGTTGGAGCTTATGAAATACTATAAATGGTGATGAGAAAAAAAGGATTTAGGTTTTATTTAGGTGGACTGGATTGAACTGGAAAGCAGTGGAGTGAAGCCCTCTTTTCCAGTTTACATTCACAGCAGGCCGTGGAGCGCCTGTGCTGATTTGGTATTTAATTAGCCCGTTGTCCCTGATCGTGACTGTCCTCAACAACGTCAGTTTCAACCTCTTGTCCGTCCTTTACCTTCTGATCAAAAAAGCAGAGGGTGAACGCACTGAAAAAATGTTGCAGTAAACATGAGCAGGTGGAGGTTCAGCATTTTGGACAGGCTTTAGATTCAGAAATTATAAATCTAACCAGCGACTTGCTAGTTCCAGGGGAATCTCTCACACTGCTGCTGCTCTACTACTAGTTATGACTTTATGCTCAGCGCAGCCAAATCCACAAGGCATTGTTACAGCACTTAAAATGGATAATCCTGTCTGTGTTCAGCTATATAGAGTCACAGGTCAGCTGTTATCAGATGTTGAGGCAAGCAGACTGCCCCTGGTGTGCAACCTTCACATAACATCGAGGGGCCGAACACACAAGAGATTAGGATGGCGCCTGTTAAGCCTTTGCCAAAAGGTCACAAAGCAACAATGATGAGATTATAGAACTGAGTTTATAGAATCTCACTGTGAATGTAAATGGCCTATTATGTTCTATTGCGGTGGAACATTGTCGTTTTCAGAATACTGAGTACAGGTTGGCGATGGTCCAGTGAATACGACACACACCTTTGGTGAGAGAGATGTGGGTTCGATTCCTCCTGCGACACATCCACCAATGTGACCATGAGTAAGACCCCTATTTGCGACCTCTCAATTGTAAATTGCTTTGGATAAAAGTGACAGCTAAATGGAATGTAAGTGAGCCTACACTGTAAAAAGTAGTTTGCAATTTAGCTTTCTATTTTCAACAAAAGCATAGTGTTACTGTAGCCTGTCGTCTTTCAATGAAGAGTAGTTCATAGATTCACTAGCTACTGGTTCAAAGTAGCTTCCTCAACACTGGCCCCGAGTTGCTGTGCACTGTCTTGAAATCCAGTCAGTTCTACTTTGCCATTTTTCAATGCATTCTCATCTCAGTGTGTCATTACCGACGCTTTCAAACAGCATGACAAAGTGTAATTAAATGACGCTAAAGGTACCCTTCAGTGTCCATATGAAATACCACCATTACAGCTACATTGCAGCAATACAAAGAAGGTCGACATAGGGCTGGACGATTTGGCCAGAAACGTTATCACAATAAAAAAATTTCATATCATTCGATATCGATAATTATCACGATACATATCAAATCATTATTTTTTTCAAGTTTGAAGAAACCAGATGGTTAATTGTGTGGTTCAACTTTTCTTCATGGTCATAATGTGACAAAAAGCGTTGGTATTGGACGCCTTGAGAGGAGAACGGACTGAATTTTTTTGTTCAATGTTAAGCTTCTGTCAATTAACCTAAACACTTCCACCACATTAAAAGCCTTCCGGCTGCTTAAAGTGACTTTCAATGTAGCGCTGAAACATTATTTGATTAATTAAATAGTCAGTCAACAGAATATTCATTACAACTAATTGATTGGTCGTTTAATAATTTTTTATGGAAAAATGCTTGAAAGAAATAATTGATTAATTGAGAAAACAATCAGCATATTAATTGATATGGTGTAAAAGTCATTTGCAGCTCTGCTTAAATGTGAAATATCTGCAGGAACCTAACTTTCACTGACAAAACAATGACAACATAATAGAGGATGACCGTTTATCCCCACCCTGAAAACCGGCCACATTGGGATCCATTTGAACTGATGTGAGAAAACTATAAACACATTACAGACACTTTTTAAGCCAAGAAGTTGAGTGTTTCATTTTTAATGGAATATAACAGCCATTAAGGGTAATCATTCCTTCTGATTAGAATAATTAACCATTATACATTCACATGAATACATGCATTGCCTAATTTGCAGTTGTTGCCACTTGACATGCTACTCTAGCATGTTCATGAACAACAAAGCTTTCAGAGAATTCAACTTTTAGCTCCCTGTTTGCACCAATCTCACTTAGGGACAAATTAAATGTGAAAGGGTTGGCATCACATTTGATTACAGATTTAAATGCTCGATGTAGTACAAAGTGTAAATACTATCACAGCAGGGTCTCTGAATTATCCTATCCAGAGCAACAGACACTAAGTGCCTTTCCATCCACCTCTAACCGTCCTCAAATAATACATGAAACAAAAATATTTACATCATGTTTCTACTTACTTTTAGTTCAATTAAGGTTTGACTGGCCTCCATTTACATCTGCCATCTTGTTGCATGGCAACTGGCTGGAGAATAACACCCAGCAGTTGTTTATCTTGATGTGTCCTACTCGTTGGTTGCGACCCTAATCTAAAGGAACTTTCAAAGCTGAACACTCTCCACCACAGCGATTAGACAAGTGGCATTTTCTTCAGGTGCCCCAGGTAGCTCTCTAAACTACACCTGTGTGGGAGGAAGTGAACATTTATGAAATCTTATAAAATTCTTTTAGCAATAAGAGCACAAGGAAGAGGAAGGTCCCCCCAAGACTATTAGAAAATCGGTTATGATTTGCATTTTAGGTGTGTATGTTATGCCTAATTGAATTCTGCAGCCTGCTACCAAGGAGAGCACTGCTTGCTGTTTGTTTCAGTTCACAGCATTCAGCTCTGACAGACCTGGCCAGCATCCTGTCTCCACCTCTTCCTCTTTGTCTCTTTTCTCCTTCTCTCTCTGTCTGTCTCTTATCTCCCACACATGAGCTTTGCTCTGTCATCTCCCATGCCGTGCAGATGTTCCATCCACTACTCCATCTGCCCACCCCACCTCCTTTTTTTCTCCCTCCTCCTCCTCTTCTCCTTCCTCCTCTTCCACTCGACCTCCTTGTCCTCCACTAACTCATCTCTTGGTTTGACTGACATGTAACACCGCTGTGTGAAGATCTCTCCACCACAGAACTCTCTAAAAGGCACACAAAGAGTGAGTGAGACCCTCCAGTCTTTACTTACACATTACTAGCATCAGTGGAAGCAAATTTAATTCCTAATTGTTCACAATTAAAAACTTTCTGGGATTTATTTTGTTATTTGCAATAGTTAAATGAAGTAGTATTATTTTATTGTATTGTATCTTATCGGAAATTAACATTTTAAGTATATTTTGTCATATTTTAGTAAGAAGCTGCTTTGTTTTTTCTTCATACATGTTTGATTAATTCAGTAGTCACCACACAGTAATGATGCTACATGTAGCAATGCTACTCGACTGTTTAACTGCATTTCCCTGTAGCATTTGAGTACCAATGCTATTTTTCTAAATCATGAAATTTATGTAATTTTCCCCCGCAACCTCATCTCCTACAAATTGCACATACGCAGCATTATTAACTTTTGTTAGACACTGGCAGCTCCAGGTTAAGGTTAGGCAAAGGCAATGGTCCACAGTAACTTGAAACACGACATGTTTATCAACATTTAACCGAAAACATGACCTTTCCTTAATCTTAACCAAAATACCTTAGTTGCCTAAAACAAACCCTGGTCTCTGGGGTCACCTATAATACATAGCTGCAGTACCAGTTCTAGTGCCGCATTTCTAGGACCCTAGTTTTTTGCGACAGCACCGCCTAGTGAATTGATGGTGTTCACGTGTAACGGAAGCTAACTGGCAGGTTACATATGGACAGCAACACAAAAGAAGTTAACCCTGTCTGTAGGGTTAACCGGTCAACATGCAAATACTCCCTGTCTGACGTTTAGGCACACACTGCTCTGATGGGAAGGGTAAGGCACTTCGGGGGTGCTGTCAACGCCTTTAAGACTAGCATGGTTAGCTAGCTAGCTGGTAGTCAAGGAAAACTAGGGTGATATAAATGCAATCCTGGTCCTAGAACTGCGGTCCTGAAAATGCAGCTACATACTGCTCGTGTCACAGTCCCGTGCTATGTCAGCACCCCCCCCCCAACCATCTCCATGCGACCCCAATGTGGTACATAAATGTAGCTTGTCTCTGACACTAAAGAAAATAATCCAGCCACAGATCACATGTCAGCACAACATACTTGTAAAAGTAACTTCTATAAAGTAATATAAATGTAAATGTTCCCAATTTGTATAGCGCCTTTCTAGAGAGGTGGTGTAGCGCAAGAAAATGCTACATTGCTGTATTATTATATTATTTTCTCTTGAAGAAAAAAAAATCTCAGGAGCAGTCTGTTGCTCCATCGAAGACTATTCCACCTGCATCTTCCAATCGTCTTATGTTCAAAAACAAGCAGACTGATGTGAGACTGGCAGCTGACCTGTCTTAAAGGACGCACTCAGCACCAGAGAGCCAGTGAGTGGGCTGGGCGCTGGTTCCTTCACTCCCTGCTCATCTCTTTGAGCAACTGGGCCAATCAGTCAGACATTAAGAGCAAAAAATAGCATTAACATCACACACATACTGTACACTCTTTAATTCATAAAATGATAATGATATTTGATGGCCATAACTCAGAGGACAGAGTGAGAAAGTGTGCATGAAACTACACTGCAGACTATTCTCTCTCACAACCAAATATATCTTGATGTGAAGTAGCTTTAGCGCACCAAGCTACTTTTTCAGAGCAGGTTGCAGTTTAGCTTGCTGTTGTTAATAAAAGTGTAATGCTGATGTTGCTTAGCGAGCTACTATTTTAAAGCAGCCTCCCCAACACCGGCCCTGAGTTTCTGTTTTATAGAAATACTTTTCTTATTCACTAATTAATTCCTGCCAGTTTCCTTTTTTTTTTTTTTTTGTTCGGTGTTGAGCTGCTGCCAGTAAAACTCAACACTTCAATCACAGACATTTCACATTCAGAGCCTCCCAGCAGCTCACAGGGAATAATCCACGCCTTTTCTGGCAGTCAGAGGTGTAGCCCAAAAATCTGGGCCGTTGAGCATATACAGTCTCAGCGGGCCTCTTCCTCTCTGACATTCATTCTCACGCCTGTACAATTTACTGGATCAACAACACATCACAAATACATGTTAGGATGTTGTGTTCACTCACTTTTCTTTTGAAAGCCTTTGTTGATATTTTCTTTCTTTCTTCCTGCTGTCTGTCTTCTGGTAGCCTGACGTCAATTTTTTTGTGGAAGGCCACTCCCCCAAGTGAAGTTTTAGATACAAATAAATATCTTATCACCATGTTGTTATTCCTTCAACATACTTCTTATGTCTGCTTATTAGCCGTGTGCTCCAGGGTCATCTGGTTTCTTGTTTTTCCCATCCAGGTTTTTTAAAATTTTTTATTGCAAATCTCTTTTGAAGCGAGAAGTTTACCAATCAGAAGCAATGGACAGCGGCACGAGACAAGATATCTTGACACGGTCTTGCTTTGGCTGTGGAAACCAATATCCTCTGTATTTGCTCAACACAGTGTCTCATCTCGAGGTCAAAATCACATTATGGAATCACGAAGTGTGACAGCGGGGCATTTTTGCGGAGGCCCAGGAAATGAGTGAGATACATTTCCATCATCGGCGTTCCCTCAGATAAAGCTGTCGATCATGCAGGCTAATGTACAGACATGGAAGGCGGATTTTGGTAATGTCTCTGTCTATCGCCTGAGATGTGGCAGATCTAGCAGCAGCTCCAGTGGCAGTACGCGCGTGGGGAGTCATTTGGGGTGTCGGAACGCCCTTGAACAGATCAGATTAACGCTGTTGCCCGGGGCAGGTTTTCTCAGAAAGACATGACGACAGGTAACTTAAGAATTGGAAATAATAAAAGGAAAATCCATGTCATCTCAATGTCAGCCCCATCCTTCATCAAAACACATTGCTGTTATTAAGACATTTCAAACATTGTGAGATAATTTTCATTGTAGCCATGTGGAGGTACGATTATACTTCAGTATATTACATGTATATACTTACTCTCTTTTGAGATCTACCTTACCTGTCAACCTTTTCAGACTTTTTATTAGTCATCTAATAATTATAGAGATTGTTAAGGACTGTGGGAAAACAAATTCTGAGCTTTAGGAATACAACTAACTTAACTTTAAATATATAGGACTTGTGTACAGATGTCAGATGATTACTTTTGGTTTGTTTTTTTGGTCTGAAACCATCCCTCTGTTTTAAAGTTGTATTTCAGCAATTTATTATATATCACACTAGTGCCGAGTATGAGGCAAGTTCCAAAACCTACATTTCCCATAATGCAACTGCTGTTTCATTAGACCCTCCGCTTTCCAAATGTCACATCCACAATTTGTAAATCAAGTGTCTGTTATAAATGTGTAGTCTCCGAGCCCATGCAGACACACCTGCGACGGCTGATTCTTGACCTTGAAAACAGCCGTTGACGAAACAGTCTCTCTTCAAGGTCCATTTACATGTTTTTTTCAGATATCAGACCTTTAAATGTCAAGCTCGACTTTAAAGCCTTAGTCCTCCTTTTTTTCAGATCTGTCCAAGTACAAGAGATTTATATAAATTGAATTGAATTCAATAGAAATCTGTTTTAATCTTAATTATAACCAAGCTGCCCCCTTCAAGGTAGGGTTAGATGACACCCTTTTAATTGAAATGAAAAGGGTGAGTTTACGCATGATTAAACTAACATATATTCTCAATTGTCCAGAGTGGGAGTATTTAAAGAAAACAAGGAATGAAAACAACCTTGTAGAGCTGGACCACTTTATTTTTTCAGACAGTCTCTGAAATCAAGATTTCTTTTTATTTTGCCAACCCTAAAACCACAGATAACTTTGGATCCTAACCTGACCTCGCTGGAAAATGTTTTTTTGGAAAGACACTCTGCTGCTGATTTTTTCCCCCACAGTAACTTATTTTTTCAGTGCTCTGAGCACTACAGACACAATTCAGTTCAGTTCAGTGTGTTTTATTGGCATGAATGTTTCCTTTAAAAAATGTTGGCATAGCAGTTTCAAAATCCTATTTAAATATCATTTAAATATAACATAACAAGATTAATCCAATCAAAACCCTTCAATTTAGCAGCTATACATGACAAAAAACAATAAAATACAGATACAATGTGTCGTGGAAATTTAGATTCCTGGTGAGAGATTAGGCAAATAATGGAGTTACAACCAACCGTTGTCTTTGAAGAATTTATTTAACAAAAGAGAATAAACAGAGAAGTACTACAACAGAATCAGCTGGACCAGAGGTTCTGTCTTCTAAGACAGTTAGTAACGTCTGGCCCAGAACAAAGTGATGCATAGTCATTTACACAGTCTGAGTATCTATGTTTTGGGTAACAAAAGGATC
>JAPMOB010208424.1:0-14282 GCA_029875015.1 Lepomis gibbosus
AATTTTAATAAGAGTGTGTTTATTCATATAGTTTATCAAGCTTATTACTTCTATATACGCAAAGCTGATATTAATATTTTTTGCTAATGGATAGGGGCGTTAGGCTACCGCTTTAATCTAGGGAAGCTGCAGAGCTGCAGTCTCTATTCATTCAACTTACACTATTTCCAGGTAAACTGAAATTTATTGTTGACCCTTTTCTTTTTGTCTCTCGCCTGTCATTCACCGATCTTGTGCAAAGTTTTGCATGCTTTCCATGCTGTCGACAACTGCATGCATGTTGCAGTTCCTCGCGGGTCTGTTTCAAGTAGCTGGCTATTTAAAAATGATAAAATATTCTTTGTGTGGATTATCAACGGTAATAAATTATCCCACGAGGTCCCACGAGGTGCGGACAACTTGGCACAGCATCAGTGAGGCTGAGGCTTGTCTCTCCAGCAAGTGTTCCTCTTCTGCCACCCAGGGTTAGGGTTACAATTTTGGATTTATTTACACATTTTAAAAACATTTATTGTTTTATTATGTTATATATACTTTTTACATGTTTATTTACAGCATTGAACATTGAAATGTATATTGTAATAGGCTGTATATCAAGTCAGTGGGAGAAAACTGGTAGTTCTATGTAAAATCAGACGTTGAGCACCCCCATATCACCAAAATGGCGTGATCCTTGTTTCGCTGTGAAGCTTTGACTGCCTTCACTGATTGACAGTCGAATCAGGCTCCGCCCATCGATGCATCGAATCTTCGACTATTCAGGGTCAGCCCTAATACAGTTGTTTATTTGCAGCAGGCTTGACTATTCTAATGGTGTCTTCACAAGTCTTATTCATTGCATGGGACATATTTATTTTGACAGCAGCGATCGTATGCAGGATTACTGTGTGAACATTAATAATTAATGCCTTTATTTATATATATATATATATATATACATATTATATTTATAGTAGTGAGGACAGAACCTGTCAAAAAAACAAACTTACTGAGGAGGATCTTATCTCAACTTACTAGGGATGTTAATTTGTAAAACATGTAATGTATTTGTATGCATTTATAAAGTAAATTCCAATGTTAGGCTGATGAACAGCTGTTTGAGAACAGCTACTAGCAAAATTTTTAAAGGCTTCATGGAAATATACACAGTATACATTAAGGGACATGAATATTTCAGATAAAGCAGGAATTATTGATAATATGATCTAAATATGTGACCCAAATGAATTATGCACAAAAAGGTAAGACATATAGTCATTGCTTCCAGCCATGTGCTATACAATGTATAGCACATGGCTGCAACAGAAAAAAACAGACAGATCCAAGCGAGCGTGATCAGCTCTCAGAGGGGAGCCAGATCCCTTCACTCACTTAAACAAGCTGGCTCGTTCACAACAAACACATCACTAGCAGGAAGCACAGTGTAAACGCTGGAAAGCAATAACTATGTTCACTTACATTGTGAGATTCAAGTGAAACATTACAGTGACATTTTCCATTTCACACGCTCAAGTCGAAACAGATGTTCCTTTCTTGTAACAGGATTTTTCAGTATTGTTTATGGAAATATGGAAATCTCTGATATTGAGATCCTGAGTGCTGTGAAGTGGAAGACAAATGACTCAATGTGTAATTACTAACAGCTTATTTTTTAATCGTTATCACTATTTGTTTTAGTTTAAAGATATTTTACTTGCCACCCTAATGTACCCAATACATGGTGCTGACGTCCCTAAATGTGACTTTGTAAGAGGAGAAGTCTTTATACTTCATGGTGCAGTTAGTAATAGGAAGAATACATGGATGACTTAATTGCCACCAAGACAATCAAAGTTTATTACTACAGCCCAGTACAATAACACCCTAAAGTGGTGCTACAATTTCTTTAAAGAATTAAATCATCTTGTCACCAAAATGTATAAATGTGTCTAAAAAAGCAAGACATTCATACTTAATGAGATTAGGTATAATTATAAGTATCCATCTCTCTCTCCTTCGGAGTGTAACATATACAATCGCTTGCAGGAAGTGAAGCCTATTCTATTATTAAATAACTTGTTTCTCACATATGATGCAGTACCTGATTTTCCCTTTTCCCTCAACATCACTCATTTAAAATGATTAATTTTGTTTTTTTTTTATTATCAACTTTTACCTCACTATTAAATACAAACGTTCAGACAGGCATCTGTAGAATACGACTTTAGTTCATTACAATACAATTAACAACAAATGATGGAATGACTCATTTCAGTAAATGCATTTCTTGGAAAACTTTCTCTAATTAGGCCCATTTTGAAATGGAAAACAGTGCACATTATATGCCAATTTATGAAAACAGAATAGCATTTTTTTACTGTTTCAAACTATTACATCCAACACTTGCTCATTCTTACTTGGCCTGAGGTCACGAGCTTTATTTATTAATTGCTTATAACATCTTTTTTGTACATTTGCTAAAGATTGGTTTTTATGCTTTTATTGCTTTTTATGTGCATTAACACACTTGGTCTCTGTTGACTGTGTTACCATAGTCTGTCATACAATATGCTGTGGTGTGATTCTAAATGATTATTATTTTTTATCGTGAAAACATCTTTAAAATGTGTTTTCTGATTTTTGGTAACTTAAGGCCATAAACAAGAGGGTTCAGAACTGGAGGAATGATAACAATCTCTAGTGACAGAATTAAAGCCACAAATAGATTAATATCTTTAAGACTGTATCGGCTCAAGGCAATATCACAAAATCCTATGATGGAGTAATTTACAAATGAAACAACATGTGGCAGACAGCTCTGAAATACTTTACCTTTGAATTCTGCTGAGCGTTTCCAGCAAACAACAATAATTTTCAAATAGGTGTACAGGACATAAAAAAGAGGGAGAAAAACTGTAGTTATGGTCAAAAAAAACCCCAAAACATTGTTTGCAAAAGTGGTAACACATGACAATTTTACAACATTCCAGTTGGCACAGAACACTTTTTCAATCTCATTACCACACAGAGGAAGCCTGGCAGACAAAGAAATGAGTGCTATGAGAGCAAAAGCTGGAAAACTCAAAGCAAATGCTGCCAGCTTTGAAACAGTTTTAAAAGTCATCTTTCTGTGGTAGTATAAAGAATGACACACAGCTACATACCTATCATATGCCATAATACCAAGAATGGTCATTTCACAGGAAGCATATGTGTAAATAATATAGATCTGAGTGAAACAAGCAGGACGTGAAATCAAATGAGTATCAGACAGAATGTCCATGAGGAATCTGGGGAAGAAACCAGTGGAGCCATACAGCCCGTTCACAGATAACAAAGCAATGAACATATACATGGGCTCATGTAGTGTTTTTTCTCGAGATATCACCAGTATTATGACAAGATTAGCAAAGACAATAAAGCTGTAGAGCAGGAGGCAAAAAAGAAAGGCTGGATAGCGGTAGTGTCCAATATTCACGAACATGGTGAGGTTAAAGTAAAAGGAAATTGTACTGTTTTCCATTCCACTCACAATAAATCAGTGACGAATAATTCAGTATGCTTGACTTTGTTGTTGGACAAACTCTCATTCTTGTCTTGAGAAATGAGTGATCTGGTTTGACAGTTTGCAGCATCTGTGAGGAAAATTTAAGCAGATAAAATGCTAACCAACTTCAGTATAAGCATTGAAACATAATGTCATATAATATTAGTCATACCTGCAGTAGCTTTATTATACTTACCGAACTAGGAATCAATCTCAAAGTGTAGTCTGGATTTTGCTTTTAGATCTACAAGTGTAGGTAATGGGAGGAGTTGGGAGTATTTTATGTTGTCTGTCTGGATATGTCATCAGTTTTTCTACTCCAGAGAATTATGAGGTAACATGTTCATTTGAATATGATAACAATGAAACTCGGGAGATTTCATTGGGATAAAATATTCATTCTGTTGCTAGTTCAGTTTGTTACGTTCAGCTCAAAAACATAACATTTTCAACGTAGATGTCACATCGTGACAGTTTGTGTGGCTTTCACAGTCTTTTAATTTAACTTTTAACAATGACGTAATGCACTTTGTATCACAACTAGGGTTGACACCTTCAGCATGGAAAAATAAGGGCCACCTTGCCAGTGTCTCCATGCCTGGGGAACACAAATCAAGCGGGGAATCTGGGGACGTCAAGACACTTTATTTACTGCATTCTTGTGAATTTTTCACTCTTCTATTTTCAACATGATTGTAAAGCAAATAAAGAGTCAAAAAGAGTAAAGCACATTTAGATCAATTATTTTAATCATTCTAAGTTATAGACATAGGTAAAGTGTTTGGTATGTCAAGATAAACCATGTGGTATTTTTGGAAGAAGCAAAAATACGTGGTCACTTTTGTGTCTTTATAGTACAATCAAAAACAAGTTTCAGAGCTAAACTTTCCACATTGCAAAAAAATGTATTTCTAAAACATGTTTTATTGAAAATAAAATAAATCTGTGGTTATAAAGGGAATCCAAAACGACAAAGTCCTTTTAGGCAAGCCATGCCACTCGGCTATTTCCGACTAACAAGACCAGGTTCCTATCTAAATGAATGGGGAGAGAGCTAGATCTGCACTTTCACTGGTCACTGTGACATAAAATCTAGAGTTTTTTGTTTTGCTGCTTGAATACTCCACGATATTGGCTGTGACTTTACTGTGCCCATGGAAATGTTTGACATGAATGACAGCACCCTGTCTAATCATGGAAGTAAATTGTTACAGAAAACACTCAGACATCAATAAAACACAAAATAAAGGAACCTCTAGAAGGGAGAAAGATGTGACCCATACATTTGATTAGGCTTCTTGATCAGAGATGGTTTTTATATCACATCCACACTTCTATCTTTACCCCCCCCCCCTTACAAGTCTGCAATTCAGTTAATTTCACACACACAACACATCCATGACTAATTCACAGATAAAGTACCTTTTGAGCCATGCGTCTGGCGCACTGACATTTTTTCCGCCGTTAAATTAGCAAAATTGGAGTTGGACACACCCCAAAAGCAACTACACAATGCCCTTCACACCGTGTGATTTGATTGTTAAAATCAAAGCACACATGTGTGTTGAGCTACATGGAAGTGAGTTGACATTAGTGTCCCTCTTTTTAATTTAAACACTTTTAAATGTAGAATAGCAAATGTTCCCATATGTAATGACTTCTATTATTTACATGTTTAACCATCATTTCCCTGTATCCAAACAACCAAATAGGCCGATTGACAATAACTCCCCAAAATGACATGACCTACCAGCGACAGGCGTACTGGACCTCATGTACGTTACATATGTCACACTATGTAACATGTGGTTAACGTTGTGAAATGGTGGCAGTTTGATTAGACTTGGGCAACAAAACTACTTATATAGGTTTAGGACAAGACCATGGTTTGGGTTAAAATAATTACATTACAAAAATCATCAAACATTTTATATAACTTAAAACTTTAAATAAGCCAATGTTAATTTTTGGTTTCACACTGTAGTTATGAACAATAATCTAAATTTCATCAGCCACATAAAGACAATTACAAAATCAGCCTTCTATCACCTTAAAGCAAGGCAAGAATGAAGGGATTTCTGTCTTAACAGAAAAGCTTATTGAAGCGTTTATTTTCAGCAGCCTAGACTATTCTAATAGTTACTTATAGGCAATTTTATTGTCATTATATATCATATAGTCTATGATATACTCTATATTCTAATTAATGTTTTATTGCTGTACTTTTACTAAATGACTTTGCTAAATTTACTTTATTTTTAAAAAGTTGATATTGATATTAATATTGATAACAAAAGCAAACAGCAGTAATAAATATCCCTGTAGGCATATATAACAACACTCTGGGTCATCAAAATCACACTTATCAACGTGTATCAATAGGCTTTAGTGTACAAGCGCTGCCAATCCATTGCTGTCACTTTTGTAGGAGGCACAGTACACTTGACCAACCCACTCTCTTTGAAATTTAATGTGCTCTGACTTATTTAGATGAGTCTCCGGAAGTGATGCTTGAGAAACTTTAACTTTTTAAAGTTGATAAGTTCTTTTTCCTCTTAATTGGATGCTGGCATTCATTTACATTCCATGAGCACACTTTAATCAATACATTTTGTTTCATGATTATTTACTAACATTAGTATTTCTAGTACTGCTTTCGAAGTGTTTATGAAATCTACAGTATATATTCCCATAAACTGCGTTCCCTTCTCAAACACACAACACATAAAAAAAACACAGTTGAGGTAATCACTTAGCCTCACACAACCTTTCCTTCCCCCTTCCCTAAACAGTAAAGTGATGCTCCCCATGTATCCCACTGTATTTAGGTTGTACAAACACAACTAATTTAAATAACAACCACTTTGCTGGCATAGTAATGTACAAATAAGTACCAATAGTAATCACAAGTTTAATTATAAAAAGTTAAAGTTAGATTAATACAGCAAATTGTTAACATCATACCAGCCCCCTTAACCCCACCACCATCACCAACAAGGAGTACTACTACTACGCCGTATAGCTGACAGTGCAGATTGTGCTAAACTATTTATTTTTTATATTTTTATATTTATTTTTAATATTTAAATCAACAAGTTATGTAATTAGCTAAATCTATAACATATAAATCACCACCACATATTTTGATAATTCCTCAAAAATTCATCTCACGAGAATGATAGTCCTTTAATGCAGCTCTCACCGTGTGTGGGACCTTTGAAGAGTCTTTTCTGTCATTTTTTATTTGTATAATAAAATACATTCAAAATGTTGATTAAAGCAAAATGTTTTAAATCTATATAGCATTACTTTAATGTAGGATATTTTTGACAACTGCTGCAAAATGTATTTTGCAAACTAATCTCATTCTACTTCAATAATATAATTCTCTTTTTTCCATTTATATTCATAGAATGAATAATGATACAATATAAAAGTACAGTTAAATCATGTTTAAAAAATAAAATGCATTTATTTTGACAGTTTTTAATATATTTGAGTAAAAAACAGATGTCATGACAAGATTTGCAGACACATGCACATTTATCAATTCATCTAACATGTAACAGTTGTAAACTCGCCCTCACATTTCACTTCACAGACTGTGCCATAAAGTCTACAACCACAATTGTTGACGGTAGTCAAACTAAATTTATGGAGACAGTTTCAATTAGCCTGTTGTGATTGTAGTGTAAGACACCAGATACTTCTGTCTTTTTATTTAAACATTATTCGTAGGCTATGTGGATCGTTTTTTCCCTTTACTCTAGAAAGTTTAGTCATAACACAAAACATTCACATAATCAGTGTAGACTAAGAAATGTGTGACAGGAGATCTTTTTAGTTTGGGGTTTAAAGCATAAAATCTTGAAAATTTGCCTTCTTATTTCTGGTAATTTAAGGCCATACACAAGAGGATTCAGAAATGGAGGAATGATGACAAATTCTAGTGACAAAATTACTGCCACAAATGGATTTATCTCTTCAATATTTCCTCTGCTTAGGGCAGTATCAATAAAAGATGTGATGGAATAAATCACAAATGAAATAACATGTGGAACACAACTCTGTAATACTTTCCCTCTGACCTCTGATGACTTTTTCCAACAAGTAACCACAATTCTCAGGTAAGTGTACAAGATAAAACCAAAGGGAAGGAAGGACATAATTATGGCACCTAACATTGCAACAATATTATTTACAGCAGTGGTAATACATGATAATTTTACAATATTCCAGCTAGCACAGTATATCTTCTGTATATTGTTGCCACATAGAGGAAGCCTGACAATCATATTAATGGTTACAGTAAGGTTACAGGCAGGGCCGACCAAAGCAAAAAAGACCAACATATAGACAGTTTTCAAGGTCATTTTTCTGTGATAGTGCAAAGGATGACAAACAGCAACATACCTATCATATGCCATAATGCTCAGAATGGTTATTTCACATGAAGCATATGTGTAAATAACATAGATCTGAGTGAAACAAGCAGGACGTGAGATCACATGAGTATCAGACAGAAGGTCCATGAGAAATCTGGGGAAGAAACCAGTTGAACCATACAGAGAGTTGACAGATAAAAATGCAATGAAAATATACATGGGCTCATGTAATGTTCGCTCCAATAATATTATCAATATCATGACAAAATTTGCAGACACAATAAAGCCATAAAGCAGTAGGAAAAACACAAGGGCTAAATAACGGTAGTGTCCAATGTTCATAAACACGGTCAGGTTGAAGTACAAAGAGAGAGTGTTGTTTTCCATCTGACCAACCTCTTATTAATGGTTTCTTAAAGTCAGCAATCTTAATAAATCAAACAGGCATCATTGTCCATTTTGAAAACAATAATCATACTTGTTAGCTTATTTAGAAATCTATATTTTGCATATGGCTTTTGGTGAGATCTATACACAGTTACCCCACAACTTTGGGTTCTGGAAGGTGTTCACTATCTTTTATCTTGTCCAACCTGGTGATGTCACCACATGATTTCACCTCTGGTGAATTAGGAAACTCCCCCACAACACATGTAGTATCCATGGGGCCCTATAATTTCCACGATGCGGCAAACACGGATGTAATCATAGAATTTGATATTAAAAATCAACTGTATCAATCTGCTGTAAAATGTGCAATCAAAATGTGGATGGAATTTAACAAAAATTGTGTTTTCCCTAGCAGTAAGCGTTTTTTTCCCCACTGGACATGCACTATGTAGAGACATTTGTGTTTCCCAGATAATGAATATCTGCAAAACTAATAACATTCCTATCAGCCTTGGTTGTATTTGTTTAGTGCTAATTATCCATCCATCATCAACCGCTTATCCTGTGTACAAGATCACGGGGGTGCTGGAGCCCATCCCAGCTGACATTGGGCCGGGTACACCCTGGACAGGTCGCCAGTCCATCGCAAGGCCACACATAGACAGACAACCACTCACACTCACATTCACACCTAAGGCCATTTTAGGGACACCATGTCTTTGGATGGTGGGAGGAAGCCGGAGCACGAGGACACGGAGAACATGCAAACTCCACACAGAAAGGCCGGGGCTACCGGGGTTTTGAATCTTGCTGTGAGGCAACAGTGCTAACCACTGCACCACCGCGCCGCCCTAGTGCTAATTAGCAAATGTTTAAAATCATGTCACCCTCATGATTGATGATTATGGAAGTGCATAGAGGACTAATGCAAATAATCATGCAAACTTGAAAATGAAAATGTAATCCCACAATAACATGATCATTCCACATATGTATGTATTATTTAGGTAAAAATGAAAATGCAATCATCCATTTTCCATTTTCACATATTTGTGTGGGCATTCTAGGACCATATTAAAATGAAAATGGATACAGCATTTGACATTACATTTTCAAAGCCTGTTCTCAAGTGGGCATTATTCAAATGCAGTTAGCAAAACAGCTCCAGCAGTCTATTGCATTTACATGTCCATGCCCGCATGGTCTTTTTAGGTCAAAATTAAAATTAAAATTATATTTCATTACTATTTGAAAATGAAAATGAGAAAAGCATTTGACATTTCATTTTCAAAGAATTAGTCTGCTCTCTAGTGGACCTTATTCAAATGTAATGAGTGTAAGTGCGCCTCTAGTCTTTTGCATTGCATTTCCATTTACAAGCAGCTTTCCAAGGGACACAATGGAAATGAAAATGCAATCTGTCACTCCTTTCATCAAGGCGGGTCTTCAATTATGATGTCATTTCCTCTTCAGTTGGAAGGCAACCTCAGGTTCTCATGGTTCAGTTGTGTATCTACCATTACACAACACTAGGCTGTAACTTCACAACCAAATAAAATCTATCGACCGAAGATCTCTAGGATGGATCTATACTGACTTCAAACTTGAAACCTGCACGTTTTGTTATGTTGTTTTTGTTTAACACTTAACTGTTGAACTTGGCGTTACGGTCTCTTGCTTGGCACTGTTGTGAAACCCTCTGCTTATCTTAACTTGCTTAGCTGTAACTCCATTCTCCAAGCAACGTAATTTCTGAACCACAATTGCACTGCATCATCTGATCAGCATTAACACAGCCTTAGCGCCACCCAAAGGGGTAAGTGAAGCCGACCAAAGCCTACATGGTGGGTTCCATGTTGGCCCAAAAACGATGTGAAAACCCTTTGACATACAGTTATGAAAGATGTAAACGGATTGCTTAGATTATAAACTCTCTGTAAAAGAAACTATTCAGCCATCAGTGACGCTGCATTGGTGTTTGGCAGATGAGTTTTGCAGGTGGGCTGATTAAACAGTCATGATCCAAGTCAGACAAACACTCTGAGCCAAGAGACTTTTTGTTGGCGCAGAATAGTGCAACTATGCAGCTACCAGAACTACAGTGTTTCTGCTGTTGCTCTCTGTCATTAAAGCTTACTTGTGCTGCGCGATCATGCGCAGTAGACGCTGGTGCCAACAGGAAATAGCCCTGTAGTAGTATTTTATGGGTCCAAAACTGGCTTCACTGCTATCCATTAAAATCTGCTGGGTGGCTTCGTCCAGTAATTTACTGTCTATGGCTCTGCCACTCCTTTTACCTCAGTGCAAGGTTTATTTCGAGCCAAAAATTGCATTGCAACAGGGTTTGTGTTAAGCAATGGCTGGGAGCACTTGGTCCCATTCAATTATAAAAAGTACATAATGTCACCCTTTGTTTTCAGTCTTTCAGGTATAATGAAGAAGGTATCAGAACACCAAAATGTTGACAAAGTTAAATTGGTGTAATATTTTTGATTGTATTGCTTAGTTTAGCATTAAGTGATAATTGAGGTGCACTCACATCAGCTTGGAAACCAGTAATGGAATGAAGACGTGTAAAGTCATTTATGGCTGATTAGGAGATAGGAAAACCTTCGTATGTTATGTTGACATTGTGTCTGATATGTGTTAAATCGGCTCTATAGGCATTCTGGGGCCATAGTTTATGGCAGCATTGTCCAAACTGCGTTATATACACTTCTGTTGGAAATAACTGTTAATGAGTTTTGTGGTTGCACACATTAACCAACCAGACCAATGAAGAACAGTTGGAAATACTGAAGTATAGTCAAGTAAAATAAAACATTAGTTAAGTTTAAAGTGTTTTTTCTGATTTTAGTGGGTAAGACTTAATGTATACTGGCAAGAGAGCCTGTCTTTGTGCATTAGTGCCTTGACTGGTAGCAGAGTGGTGTTGTTTTACTAATTGTTCTCAGAGGAGAGTGGAGTTAATGACCTGTTGACCGTTTTTACCATAATTACTGCTTGTAGTCTATGTAACTCCTTAAAAACAACAGCATCCCCTCTGAGGTACTCATTATTGAAGTGAAGCTGTTTGACAACTGTAAAACATTCTGAATCATTTAGATCCTCCTGTCCTTTCTATAATGAAACAAGGCATCAATGCATTTGTTAAGCAAACCATCCCATGAGGCTAGCATACATTGACCATCGGACCACAATTAACTGGCTGTAGCCAGGCTTGTCCCCTGATGCCTGCTGTTTTCCACTGAGGCACACCAGGGACGTACCATTAATGATACAGCAGCCTTTCATCAGCTAGGGTAAAGATATGCAAGTCAGTCTGGAGACTGTTATACACATCACTTGTATTTCATCACTGTAATTGTAAATTATTTATTTATTTTCGTTATTCAATACATTCCTTACAGACACACACAGATCGAAGCAATTTCTTTCATTCAGTTTTTTAATGCCACATTATGAGATTTCAAACTAAAAGTTTACAAAATAACAGCCAGAGGACAGTTCCCAAAGAGAATATAATATAAATCTAATGTAACAAATTTGACATTGTAATTGCAGTTGAATTTTTCTCCTAACTTTCTCTCTTCACTTGTGAGACAGACTTACACAGTGGCTATGCAATTCAGTGCAAAAGCTCTGATGTGTAAGAATGTGTCACATCTGTTGATCCAATGTCACAGAGGTATTGGCTCAATTACATGGTAGGCCACAATTGGCTGTACTGGAAGGTGTGTTGATTATTTTGTCTACCACATGTTTTTTTTGCAAAAGAAGAGACATGACTAAACATATGTCATCTCCAGTATCCACACTGAGATCTGATTGAGATCTGATCACTCTGTCCAGCTCAAACAACCAAAAGTCACATCCTTTCTAATAACTTTCTGAACCATCTCTGAGCTGGCTTTCAACTGTGACATGTTTTCCTCTCTTCGATGATGTAATAAACTACTTATGTAATAGCTCAGCCAGAAAGTGAAACTTGTGCTACCTGCTTCTTCATAATGTGTGTTCCTTTCTATTTTTAGTGGTTTATATTGAGTTTAAATCAACAGTGCATGAGTTTACATTCACAAATGGACATGTTCCGTTTACCATTCTTCAACAACATGAGCAACAACATGAGCATGTGTGTCCATCGCTCTTTAAACATTAAATGGACACACCTGTATGCAGCGTCAAAGTTTTGATTTTGTTCGCAAAAGACTGTGACCAACAGGCCTAGGCTGCTTTCACTGCTTTCTGACAGCATTGTCACAGCTCTGCAGACAGTGTGAAAAATTAATCCATGATCCAAACAAAATAAAATCTGAATCAAATAACCAGTTAACTTAACTTAACCATTAACTTGCCTGCTACAGGCACTAGCAGGTGGTGCACAGACGAATGGCGGCAGAATTCTCATCTCTCACTTCCTCCACCTGCAAAATGTACCCAGTCATCATGGCAGCCATTTTTGGAGGTACTAATGGTCCAGTAGATATCACATTCTAGTCCAACAACAGCACAGTCAAAGGATGGTCGCATTGTCTTGCCATAATGCAGTTTGTGCGGAGGCTCACCCTGATTTCGGCACAGCACCGGTTTATCTCCCACATCCCGGGCAGAAAAACACCATTGCAGATTCACTTTCTAGCTTCTCGTGCCAGAAATCCAGACATCTGGTACCAGCTTCTGACTCTCACCATTTCTACTTCAACCACTATCCATCTTGAAATATCTGAAATTTCTGTCCTTCCAACACTGTGATACCACCTGAAATGCAAAAAGACCAGGAGCCTGGTCTACCTTGCTGCATCTACCTCTTTTGACTAGACTCTTGCCTAAGCACATACAAAAACATACATACTATATAAACTACATATACTATATACAAGACTAACCAGTCACATTTCCCTCCAATATCCTCAGCTCAGAGACAGAACTTCTCTAGCATACCTTACCTATGTCCCCAACAAACCAAATGATATCAAAACGCCCATGCACATGATTCCATTTGAAGTTTCTGTTTCGGGTCTCTGTCCAAAGCAGAGCAAATGAAGAGACAGCTTCTCCACTCAGAGTCTCAGTTCCCTTGGTTGCCTCCTGTCTTCTTGCCACCAGCTGACATGGTTCCTTTGATCTCTTCTATCCCTCTGTCCACAACCCTGATGTCCCCCTCATCCCTTCATCTCTCAAACCTTATTCCCTAATTCCTTAACCTTCATCCCTGTATCTCTTTATCTCTCTACACTCACCCCTTCATCCTTCAACCATCATCCATCCCTCAACCCCCATCAGCCCCTCCACCCCTTCATCCTTTGACCCTCATCCCTTCGCCGTTCATCCCTTCTTTAACGGGCAGCACAGGTTTAGAGTACAGAAGTCACCCTATCACAAGTAACAATTGCATAAACAATTTATGAATAATTTTAACATGTAAAATTACTGCTGTTTGCCTGCATGAGCTAAGAAGCTCCGTCTCTAGATAATTTATTAGTAGCGCCAGCATGTGTGAAACCCATGTTTGATGTCAAAATACTATACTAGACATTAGATGATATGCCAGATGTGTTACATTATTGTCCTATTTGCAGTTTGTACAGGCGAAACAATTATTTTTCAGTCATACAGAAGAGATGCCACACCTGTTGAAACCTGAAACTAAAAAATTATGTAACAATGTGATGCATTGCATTTTCAATCTGCCCCAAGATCGATTGATTTTTTTTTTTTAAACCTGTCCTGCCCAGCAGCCTGGTATACAGTATGGTGAGCTGGATACCGTATTGTGCCAGACAGATTTTAGTTTAGCAACAGAGTATTAATATACTCTTTTGTCTTTTTTTTTAAATTATTTATTTAATTATATATTGTTTTGACACCGGGCCGGACAGGGGGGCAAACATGGGGACAGGGGGTACAAACAGACAGCACAAAGGAAGGACAACACCTGTAAGAAAAGGGGGATGGAAGGAGGGAACGATAGGGGACAG
>JAPMOB010208425.1:0-16104 GCA_029875015.1 Lepomis gibbosus
TCGGTATGATGTTCCGGACCTTCGCTTCGGGAAATTTTCTCTAACTGGACCTCTTTGAATTCTAATTGAATACCCCTGTCCTAATAGGTAATACCCAGTTGGTACAGGGCCTGGCAAAAGATGGGGCTGTTGCGCAGAACCCTGGCATCGTGGACGGAGCCTGGAAAGCCCACAGAGACATTCAAGAATCTGGCCTTAGCATCACAGATGGCCTGCATCTGTATGGAAGGGAACAACTTATAGTTTATGTAGTCAGTTTGGTGTTGATTCCCTGGGGCTTGAATTCTAATGTGGCATCCATCTATGGCTCCAGCAGCAAGGTCAAGTGCAGGACTCTCAGTAGGATTGCAGAATCCCTGTGTGATAGCAGGAATTACTTGTGCTGATGGTAAGGAGATTAAAACTGACAGCTGGGGCTTTATTCTATTGCTCACCCTATGGATCATGTCATGTACTGTGCTTTTGAGGATTCCAAATGCCAATGCCACCACAGACAGGGGGCCAAGCCGGGCATGCACAAGCACCTGCATCTCCTGGCCCCAACCATGATCTTGTGGACTGGCTATTAGGTGCATATGGTTCCTCATAGTTACCCTCCTCAGGCACATATCGAGGTCTCCATAGAATGTCATGATTGGGGTGGATGCATTCAAACAAATATCTACCCTGGTTTCCTGTAAGGGGCGACACACAAGAGACAAAGGTCTTAAACAAAGGTCTAATGTTATTTTATAGACAAATTGTGCTTTTGGACAATTATTATTTATATATACATATATTTATGTATTTTTTAATCTATTTTACCTGTCTGTGTACTGTGTGTCTATGTGTAACACCTAATCACCAAAGCAAATTCCTCGTATCTGTAAAATACTTCTTGGCAATAAAGGTCTTTCTTACTCTGCTTAAGTCAAAATTTGCTGCTCTCACATCCTTCAACAATATTATCATGATCTTAATCATCATTGTGAAAAATATTTTACACAATAGAGAAATTGTCACCCTTACAAGTAGTGTAGACTAATGCATTTCCAATGGAAAAATGCCTCTTTAAGTAGCCTACTTACTTTGACATTTATTGAGTCAGCCAACATAATATGCTATGTAATGTATTTATCAAAGGTCACTAAAAGATAACTAATAGTTGCCAAGTACTTATAACTGATAGTGGCCTGAAATGCCACAACAGAGAACTCAGCTCGTAAGCCTGACACATGACTCAAAAACACATAAATCATACAGCCTATACATTATATAACCGATATGTAGGATAATGCATTTGAAAAATTTAGACAAAAAGACACTAGCCTACCTTTTGCTGCCGTATGAAAACGCCAAAAGGTGCCTCAAACGTCTTTGTTGTCTCATGGACTGCAGTTTTCATTTTCCAAAATCTGGTGGATGACAGCCGCTGTTGCTGCTCCTGCCAGATGCTGTTTGGAAATCATACTGCAGTTGCGTCAAATCCTAGTTCTGCTAGTTAGAGGGAAGTTCATCCGAAAGTAGTAGGATTTTCCTCAGTTTTGGATTTTACCTTGTGCTCCCACGTAAGCTTGTTTCAGTTTGGTTTTTGAGTTAAATACGTATTGTCTGCTTTTGGGTCTACACCTAAAACTGCACTCAGCCACTAATGACATATATATAATATACAGTATACATTGACAATTTGTCATGCACTCAGTACAAGATCAAGGATGCCCCTGAGATAGTACAGCACATAACAGCAGGATGTAAGATGTAGGCAGATAGTGCATACATAACCAGGTAGCTGCCATAGTGTACAGGACATCTGCCAACAGTATGGGCTAGAAGTCCCAAGGTCACAAAGGAAGACACCTCCTAAGGTAGTTGAGAATGACCGAGCTAAGATCCAGTGGGACTGCAAGATCTACACAGAAAAATTGGTAATAGCTAACGAACCAGACATCGTGTTGATCGACAAACAGCAGAAGAAGGCTGCAGTGATAGATGTGGCAATCCCAAGCGAAAGCAACATCAAGAAGAAGGAACATGAGAAGCTTGAGAAATACCAAGGCCTGAAAGAGGAGCTAGAAAAGATGTGGAAACTAAAAGCAACAGTGGTAACAGTGGTAATCAGAGCACTGGGGGCTGTGACCCCCAAACTGGAAGAGTGGCTACAGCAGGTACCAGGTCAAACGTCAGAGGTCCCTGTCCAGAAGAGTGCTGTCCTAGGAACAGTTAAGATACTGCACAGAACCCTCAAAACTCCCAGGCCTCTGGTATCGGACCCGGATTTTCATATATATATATATATATATATATATATACACACACACACATAAATCCAAAACCATCTGGATACAGCTACATGTTGCATGATGCTTATATAATAATCTGCTCAGCCCATAGACCTTGTAATCCTTTAATAAGAATTCAAACATTAAACAATATCCAAATTGGGGTTATAAGCTCTGCACATTACAATGGCAATATACCACTAATGCAGTTTTCTGATGGAAAGAACAGTACCATTACAGTACATTTTCTAGCCCCCAACCCCACTCCCACCCCCTTCAACTTTAAATGTACCCCATTGCCTTTCTCTGCCTACTGACCCACACATGTCATTAAACCCATAACCTCCTTTTATTTGTTCTGTACACTCACACATGCTGAACGAAAACTGCATGGCTCTGATCTTCTTAGCAGAGTGACCTTGCTCAATTCAGAGCTGGGCAAATGCCAATTGTGCTACTTACAGCTAATGACACTTACCAACTGTAATTATCACCATACGACGTGATTAATGAGGGCGTATTTGGTCGTGGCAGAGAATAATAAAGTAATATTATTAAATCTGCTTGACATAGGAAAGAGTTGTTGAGTCAACGTGGTGCCAAGCCCAAAGTGATTTAATTTTAGGTAATTTTAGGGAATAATAGTAACTATGGGAACACCGGCTAATAATAGATAAATATGGCCAAAAATGGCTAAAAGGTTTGTTTTGTCCCTAAAAACTCCCACATCTGACATCCTACATTCCTAACTGGCCCAAGCCTGATAAACATGTCTTCAAATGAAGGCTACCACTGATGCTTCTGTCATGTTCATTTCATTTGATGCTGGGATAGTTTGAGGCTACTTACAGGTTCTAGTGTTCAAATTGTAAGGCAAGTTTAACCTGTGTTTTCTACAGTATTATTTCTATTATATTTTTTGCCACTGTGTGCGGCTTTCACACAGATCATTACAGTTTTAACCTTCAATTTACTTCATCGCATCTGAGTGAAATATCTATGATGGAGGCATCCAATATTGTAAGCTCAAGTGTTGCCCTTTGTCCCATTCTACCTAATCTAGATTTACTAGATTTACTAGATTTACCTAAATACCCATGGAGATAGTTACATCAGACCTTGTGAACTTGTCAATTTCATTGCAGCAAATTACACTGACTGTAGGAAATTGTGAACAAAGTAACTGTGACATCTTCCATTAACTTTTAAGTGGCCCACCTGAAGGCCAGGAAATGGGATTTCTGGGTGCAGACTTGCATTGTGGGGGCAAGATAACTGGAGTAGAAAAGGTTAGAGCAGGTCCAGCCTGAAGAGAAAGGTAGCTCAAATGATCATGAAGAACTCTGGATATATA
This sequence comes from Lepomis gibbosus, assembly GCA_029875015.1. NCBI lineage: Eukaryota > Metazoa > Chordata > Actinopteri > Centrarchiformes > Centrarchidae > Lepomis > Lepomis gibbosus. Next base: position 3,613 of record JAPMOB010208425.1, read on the forward strand.
GATGATGTTTTACATGAATTTATTAAAAATCACCCTTAGAGGAGGAATTATTAAGAAGCCAGCAAGTATGGCATGTATGACCTCTTGTAGGTTACACACATTATCTATTCCGACATAAGTAATAAGTCTTTGTGTCACTTGGTGCTGTGGATTTTGACCTTGTTTTGTACCAAACTTGTCCCATCCGAAACACTTAACCGACCCTTGCTATGTTGTTTTAAAAAATAATATCAGAGTTTTATATTTACACAACACTGCTAAAAAAATGCTGCTCTACATTCAGAAACTGTAGTGAGTAAATTATCACTGGGTAGATGAATTTGAACCCAAGTCTTTTATAGCACAGTTAGCAGGTTAGAAAACCAGCAAACATAAATGACTCAAAATATCCAAATATACAAAGATAATAAAGTTTTAGCTATTCATAAATTTACCATTATTGGATACATAATTCAGCCTCACATACTTATTTAGATAGCTAGCTAAGGGGCTAGTATGACTAGTTTAAACTTGGTCAGCTAGGCTAATTACCTAACAGAGATAACTTTGCATGTTTGGACAGATTTTTTACATTTTCTGTTACAATTTGGTTATAAACTGGTAGTCTTTATGTTAGGCTTTACAATAATATCTTACCTCTTGACTTTTTTAGTAGGCCAAAACAAATTTCAAGTGGTTGTGTTAATGGGGGTATGTTGCAACAGGTACAGGTGAATTATGAAATTTGATCCAGGAAGTCCAGTTGGAGGAATATATATTCACATGTTGGAACGCTTATCAGACACGAAATTTTTTATACAACATTGGTAATTTGTCACGCCGGAAATAATTTAATTTATCTGCAAAAATATCATTCATGTTACAAGGTATTCTTCCAGGATGTGTGCTTGCCCATATTTGATTAGCATATTAAAGTGTATTGTGGCAAACATTTAGCCAGGTTAAACGTTTTAGCACTCTGGCTCTGCTAAATAAAGTTTAATCAAAACAATGAGTTTTGATTAAACTTTATTATTCACCAAAGAAATGTTTGTGACAACAAAACTGACAGCTGAGCGACTCAAAGATGAGGCCAGATTTTCTCATCTTTGTTTATAATGATGGTATCAGGCTCACCTGCAGGCATTCAACTCGACCACACTCGGCTCTCTGGCAAAGGACCTGGCCCCGGTTGCAGGTACAGAACTCACAGCCCGTACCGTTCCACAGGTCTCCATGGTAACGCACAGCGCCCTCATACAGGCAGCTTCCCTTGGCAACAGCACACTCATCACAGCACTGACCAGCCCGCTTCACTTTGGTCTGACCCTACAAGGAAGCCGTACACCAAGTTTAGGTTTGGGTCTGTTTGGTTTTCATGTACAGTCAGATGATGGGAATGAAGGAATGCAGACAGAGCTGCGAGACAAGACAAAGAAAATCCAAGGAGCTTATAAAAATGCTGAGTTTTGTTTGTGTGTGTGTTTCAGCAGAGACACATAGATAAAGAGGATGACGGAGCGCGTGTGTGTTGCATTATTGAGGGAAAACACACCAAGCAGTTTGGACCAGATATTTGTTACAACGAGATTAGAGGTGTAGATTTACTGACACTGTAGATTTCTTCCACAGCTGAGAATTTGAGATCCTCTACATTTCATGACAACAGTTCATTTCATTCTAGAAAACTTCTTTTTTTTCTCCATATTTCATATTTGAAGCAATGGGTTTAAGCAAGTAAACCATTTCTTAACAGAACAGAGCAGGTAGTTACTAGCTCAGCCTCTTTCTCCTTGTATCTGCTTATTTCAAAGTGGTTGTTTTCAGGCTTTGAGTCCACGTGGATCTTCTCTTTGCTGTCTGGATTCCCTTCTTTTTCTGCTATCATCAGTAGAAGCAATGGGCTGTTAAAATGTCCTCAGTCATGCTGAGAGATACATATATTTTTACTTAAAATTAAAATTAAAAAAAGAAACTTTGAGTGACAGAGCAACGTGCCTCAGAAAGGTTTCCACTGGCTTCACAGTAACAGCAGGAGGCCTGATAAGTGCTTCCCCCAAGAAGTGTTTCCACTTTATAGGTTTAATAAGAGAATATCAGGTCTGAACTCTATACTTGTAATTAGTGTGTGTGTTCAGTATTTTACAGAAATAGTGTGCACTGGCCGCTTTTTAAAATACAAACTAAATTCAGGATTAAAAGCAGCTTGACATGCTTTATTTAAGGATTTTCACATTTTCCACTCTACATAATGTAGATTTCCAAACATTGTATTGTGTCACTTGACATGCTGACTTTCATTGTTTTAATGTGTTTTTATTGTTTTTATGCCTCCCTGCAAAAATTGTTTCCTGTTGTCGCTCAACAGATATTTTAAATTAACTTAAATATAGAGTAGATGAATAGGAAATGTTTGTATAGTCTTACCTCTACATTTAGTTTAAAGTATAAGAGTGTCAGTCTTTTTTATTTTCAACAAAAATATCACAAACTACTACAATGAATCCTACTAGAGTATAACCTTACCTACTTTCAAGGTGCTTGGGGAAGGAAAAAAAGCCTGAACAGGTCAGAACTCCAGCTACCACCGCACTTGTCGTACGAAGAACATTTTTATGGTCAGATCAACACGTTTCGGCTTGTGGCCTTCATTAGTGTAGTTCTAACAAGAACCAAGAGCACATTATGCCTATTCTTAAAGGCTTCCAGTTTGGCATAGAACAGATTTGAAAGTGCTACATCTAGTTTATAAATTACTTAGTGGCTTAAAGCTAAAATCCATTTTTGATATGCTTAAAGAATATAAACTCTGTTGGCCCTTAGATCTTTAATCAGCTGGTCGCCTCCAGTCAGAACCAGCTGTGAAGCTGCATTTAGCTTATCAGCTGATATTACTGATGATTTTAAATATTATATTATATAACAGCTTTTGCCAATTTAAAATCAAAATCATTTAACCCTATATGTATTACTGCAATGTAAATGCACTTTAACAGCACTACAATTTCAATTCCTTTGTCTACCTAATACTGTTTTGTTTTATCTTTTATTTAACTTGTCACTTGCATTAGGATTGTTATGTACTTGTCTGTGCGTGGCCCTTTTGTCGTGTTGTGTCTGGATTGTGTTTTATGGTCCTCTCTGACTTCACTAACAAGTGTTCCAGCACAGAATGAAAGCTGCAAGCTGAAATTTGCATGCAATTAACAATGAAATGTCAACAGCCCGTGTGTGTGCTTTTGTGTTTGTGTGCGTGTGTATCTGTCAGACAAAGAGCGACACTTCTGTGTGGTCATGAATAGTTAAACGTCTCTGAATCCATTAGAGTTTCAACACAGAGCCAAATGTATGAGGTGAATTCTGAATAAAACTGAATGTCAAAGAGTGTGCATGCGCATGTGTAAGACTACCCACCTTGTCACAGGTGACGGGCCTGCAGGTGTGTGTGTGGCATTTAGACTGGCCCCGGTCACACACACATGTGGTGCAGGCGTTCTTCTGCCACTGCTCGCCATGCTGCCAAGAAACACACAGATACACAACACTTAGACCATCTGCAATCTACACACACACACACACACACACACACTCTTCTACACAGTAAATCACAGGCTGTTTGTAGGAAACTCAAGGCTCATTTGAATCCAATGAGTGTCTTCTTTTCTGTGTAAGGATGTAGAGTAGGAATCGGGTGCCTAGACGGTGTGAATGGCATACAAACACACAGACTTACACATATACACACACCATGCAGTCAGGAGCAGCTATCAGATCTCAACATAATTCTCAGAATGTTTAAAACAACAGAGTGTGAAGAACTCTAAGAAACAGGAGCAGCAGCAAACGCAAAATCTACACACACATCTGCAGCTAAGTATTCACATTAAGCTCTTTAAGTGTCAAGCATTGAAACAATTGGTGAGTGACTTAATTAGACATTTAGAAAGACACTTTATGACAATGACAAACAATTGTTAAAGTCATTTATCAAATAAACTCACCAACTATTTCAAGCTTATATTGTCTAAAATGAAAGCAATGGGCATTTGTTTTTTATCTTTTAGAGATCGCGGGTACAAGCGGCCGAAATGGGTTTCCTCAGGCAGGTGGCCCAAGCCTCCCTAGGGAGGTGTTCCAGGCACGTCCAGCTGGGAGGAGGCCTCAGGGAAGACCCAGGACTAGGTGGACAGATTTTATCTCCACACTGGCCTGGGAACACCTCGGGATCCACCAGTCAGAGCTGGTTAATGTGGCTCGGGAAGGAGAAGTTTGGGGTCCCCTGCTGGAGCTGCTGGAGCTGCTGGAGCTGCTGGAGCTGCTGGAGCTGCTGGAGCTGCTGGAGCTGCTGGAGCTGCTGGAGCTGCTGGAGCTGCTGGAGCTGCTGGAGCTGCTGGAGCTGCTGTCCCCACGACCCGACCCCGAATAAGCGGATGAAGAGGGATGGATGGATCCTTTAGTGTATTTGTTCTTACAAATATTCACAGATTTATCCATGAGGAAAAATGTGTTTCATACAGCTCTTATCTGTTTTTGACTGTTTTGAAAGCCTATTTAGCAACACTTGACAACACGCTGGATTCAGGTTTATCCAGTACTGTGAAAAATCAACAAACAGACCCGAGTTTTACAGCACAATGGCTGGCAGAAAATCAGGTTAACAGTAAAGACACTAGTAGGAGAATTATTGAATGATTGCAGAAAGGATGCCTCTGTGCCAATTAAGTATTCTTTGGGTAATTATTTGGTTTTAGTGATTTACCGGTTTTAACATATCCTTGGCCCAAAAATGGGCTAAATTTGTTTTAAAAGTATGTTTTTTAACATGTAAACTGTTGTTTAAAAAGGATTTAAATGGCTATATTTCAATGTAAAACTGGCCATAACTAGGTTACATGTTCCAATATGGTAATTTAAATGCTACTGAAATAACCATTATGTTTAGGCTAGACCTCTGAACTCCTTTTCACTTTTCAAACTAATCTATCCCTGATAGCTAGACATATTTTGATCTGCAAATTGTCAAATCAGTGCTTGGTAATGGTATTCAAAAAAAGCTACGGAAAGTGTAACTTCTTTATAAACTTCTGTCTCACTGGCAGAGAAAATATTAAAAATCTATGCACTCTCTTATCAGGACACTAAAGTGAAGTGAAGTTGTCCCACAACGGCTCCATGTCTGATGTGTTTCAGGCCTTTACTATATAATCTGTCTCAATTTGGGGTCAACTTCCTGTAGTTGTTATATCAGTGAAAAATGTCTTCTTTCTTTTGAAATAATGAAATAACTGCATCCTCCAGGCTCCAGTCAATAATGAATTGAATAGTTTTCCTAAAGAGGAAGGAAGTTATGATTTAATCTGACATTTATTGCAGTTTAATTTGGGTTGACTTTGAAAACACATACCGGTAGGTACACAAATTTTAATGCTGTTTATGAGCGTTTTCAACTCTAACAGGAGTCACAGTTTACTTATTAGTGGTTTCTCACAGCTTCTCTCACACACACACACACACACAAACACACTCAAACCCTTGCTATAAACCCTCAGCTCCTCCTCAAATTACTAACTATACAAAACTAAACTTTTGACCCAAGTGATTATTTTCATTTTTGCCTTTTTTTTGCAAATTAGTTCATTATTTCCCAAGAAAGAAGACAATTACTATAGAGATGACAGGCAAGTGTTTGACTAATATGGGATTATGACTTCTTTAACATTATTTAACATTACATTAACAAAGTACACAAACCCTTATTGCATCATACCAAAGAAATTACATCAAATAGAGGTTTATCTGACAGGTAGAAATGCAGGTGAATTGACACATCTCCTTGTGCCCATTTACAACATAGATCAACTTACACACACTCTTTAATAAATTACAAATTGAGATGTCCCTGACATCCCAAAGGCGAAAACAAGCATCTGAAGCCATGACGACACAAACGTGTGTGTGTGCATATGCATGTAAGTGTGTTAGAAGACACAAACACACATTAGACAGGATGGGGCACTCTATCATCAAAGGAGAAACTTGGCAGGGAGAAAGAGATGGGGGAAGTATGTGTGTGAGTGAGTGTGTGTACACTGTAAACACAGCAGTGGAACCTATGAGTGGAACGCAAGAAGAGAGGAGAGGAGGCGAAAAAAAGAAGAGAAGAGAAGAAAGAAGGGTAGAAGCGACGAGAAGATGAGGAGAGAACAGAGAAAAGGCTAGAAGAGAAGAGAAGAGAAGAGAAAAGCAAAAGTAAGAGAAGAGAAGCTGCTTGGACTGCTTTTAGCTCAGTATCAAAATACACACGTACGCATTCAAGCATACGCATGCAAGTCTCCGTGTCATCATAAAAAAATATGGTAATAGATTGTGCAGAGAAATACAAAATACAGTACAAAATGTGCCAGGTCATGTAAGTACAGATTTATAAGCTGTCATCAGCCGCCTCCAACACACATAAGAAACACACACACTTTTTATGAACATAATAACACACACACAATGGATCTTTGTAACACAGACTATTTTCACACAAAGCAAAGAAAACAATAACGGCACATACACACATGTTTTAAAAAACAAAAATGAACACAAAGGTGACCCACCTGGTACTGTTTACCAGCAGACAGACAGGGGTTGGAAACACACTGAGGACAGCACTGGCCTTGCTGGATTACCAAGTTCTCATGCTGAAGGAGGGGTATACAAAAATAGTCAGAGTGTGTGTGTGTGTGTGTGNGAGAGAGAGAGAGAGAGAGAGAGAGAGAGATAGAGACAGACAGAGGTCCTACAATAATAAAAGTAATAAAATCCAATTTCTTCTTGTGTGGTACGCCTCAAAAGTCCTGCCCTCATAGGGGAGTTTGGACAATGGGCACAACTCCATCATTAACAAACCCTTGCTGTTAACTCTTGGATGGATAGGTGGCTAGATCTATCTATGCAATAACGTATATGTAAAAGAGGCAGCTTTAGAGTTATTTAAGCAGCTTTGGAGCAGTTTTCCCTTGTTTCTTTGTCTTTGTGCTGACTTAGGAGAAACACATAGGGTAGTGAAAGATGAGCATGTGCCGTCCTTTTGGGTGGTGGGGTTCCCATCAGTCACACTCCTGTGGGAGCCATGTTGAACCAACAAAGATTTATTATAATGTACTCGACTTTGCTATAATAACGTATATAAAGTACCACTGTGATTTAGAATGAAAAATTGCTCTAACCAATAAAGCCACCCATACGAGATGCAGTGGAACAGAAAACAAAGCCACATTTGTATAATATTTCTATACAGATGCCTTCAACATTCATGCCAACAGGTTTATTGAATTTGAACAAAAGCAGAGCTATTGTAACTGCCAGTGTGAACATAATGAAAAAGTGTGTGAAATATTTCCAGAAACTCACCAGTTTGCAGGCCACTTGCTGACACTCTGCAACTGAACACTGGACTTCCCCGTTGCTGCAGCCACATCTAGAACAGAGGCTGGGCTTCCACTCTTCACCGTCTCTGTACACAGTCCCCTGCCAGGAGCAAGACTCTGACACACACACACATAGACATAGATAAACACAGAATGAGTAAACAGTAGAATTAGATGTCAGGTAATGAGCTGACTGTTCAAGCATTTTTGCCCTCACATTCAATGATTTACAGTGAAGGAAAACAGTAGTTGCTAATTAACTGTTGAAATGCATCATAGCAGCTCCAAGACATCATTAGAGTGGGGATTAACCTTTCAGCTCAGCTCCAGCTGCTCTGTGCACTATAAAAACTCACGGTTTCTCACAACAACACCCAGAAGACATGATGCCACACACAGATGAAGTGTGGGATCCAAGCACCTGATTGCCCTCTTTCCAGGGCAAGTATTAGTCCACTAAAGACCCTGCCAGGTTCAGGGAAGTAAATGTACCATATTAATGCACCATATTAATCACCACTGTAACCCTGAAAGCATGAATCATTTTATAATATAAAAAGAATCCTTTATCAAGATTAGCATTGGGAACATCTACATTTTTATTGCAGTTTTGGGTGGATGGATGCACCAACTCACAACTTTAGAATACAACATTAAATAAACAGGGTTCTCTAAAGGAACTATTGTAGGAAAATTTAGTAATTTGGTTGAAAGAAAAATGGTCAAGGCCTCGCTAACAGAAGAAGTACCAGCAAAACGCTTTTGAGTTGAGAACCACCTAAGTTGAGAGAAAGAGCAGAGCTCATGTTTATTGAAAGAGGAGGAAGTGAGCAAACCTGAGGCAGTGTGCTGCTCTGCAGGACTGTCGGCTCCGGGACAAACACATTTAGACTAAGGTATCCTTTGTGAGTGTGTGAGAGCAGTCTACATGGCAAAAATTTCCCAACAATGACTATTCTCAGCCTTGAAAATAAAATAATCCATAAAAGTTAACACTTAGAGCAGCTTTTTATTTTTAATTAAGTTGCAAACAAGGGTTTGAAAAGCACTGCATTCACACACTAAAGCCAGGTTTCCATCCAACAGGGCATCAATTTTAACCACACTTCCAGAAAATCGGCAAAAGACAATGTGTGTTTCCATCCACTACTGTTATGTGAATATTAGGAGTTGGTTCACTGAGATAATGAGACTAATTCTCCAGCCAGTTGTAATTCTCAGAAATAGAGGGTGCAATGAGATGACGTAATTAACAGCCATGTGGATGGAAACACTTTATGCTGTCAGACAGACAAACAGATGCTGTGTGGGGACAACAAATAAGCATCATGGCAGTTGTGCGTATTTTGTTCTGAAGATCACTGCATGGTACACATGCAACTCTGTATGTCTGAGCTTGCAAGCTTTCAAAACAGTGTCTCATCTCAACTGCATCCAAATTCAACTATACGATAATGTTAATTTACAAAAATAAGAAGTATAATGAAACATCCACTATCTAATTTTTGTTGCTGTATGACATAGGCTGAAACAAAAGGACCATCTGGAGGTAGGACACCAATAAAAACAGCACACAGTACAGTACATACGAAGGGATGTGGAAAATGTGGAAAACAGACCTATTCCTATAAAGGAATCCATAAGAAACAGAGGCTGCATCTGAGATCTGCATGTGCAAAAGGGCCTCACCTCCATTGCGGCCACACACGGGGCAGCACTCTCCAGCTGGGATGAACGGGCTCTGGTCCACAGGGCAGCTGAGAGGGGAGCAGGGTCGAGTGTTGCAGGATACACTCCCTCTAGAGCACACACACACTGAACAGGGTGTGGGACTCCACTGGCTGTCATGCTGTGGAAACCAGAGAAATAGACAGTTACACACAGAAATACAACCAGATTGGAAAGGTGCAGAGAGACAGTGGGATGAGGAAAGCTGTTTTGCTCTCTGTGGACGAGACAACTTTGTAAGCCTAAGCCTGAGTGACAGATGAGAGAACAGAGCCACAGAGGGGGGAGAAGGTAGATGAAAGATGTGCCAAAAAGAGACCATGGGAAGAGAGAGAAAGGAGAAAAAACTGATTCAAAAATATGTGGGTGAATGTGGATAAGGAGGCACACCGTGTGAGGACATTACCTTCACATTTGAAAACTGAAACGCAGTTGTGGTTGATTCAGCAGAGCAGTCTGCCCGGTTAAACCGATTGGTGATCTTCCTAGCTTTTTCTTCATCAGTTCATTCATATGCGTACATACTAGTGTCAAGAAAATACCTCAGGCCAACATGTGTTGGTATAAAACCATATGTATGTTTCCATCAGTGATTGACAGAACTGGATTGATGGAGTACATACATGTTAATTTGAGTTTGATTTTGATTTGTGGATATGAGTTCAGAGTTGTTCTTCCACTAAATGAGATATCAGCATGTCGATGTTGCCTGCAGTCTAAATGATAGAGGTGAGGATCTGACTTCACTCATTTTCTGAGGCATCAGGCTGTGAAACCTGCAATAAAGCCTTTTTTAGCCTGCATGAAATATATCATTAGTATGGGTTTTAATGGAGAAGTGTTCTAAATGGGTTTTCACCCCGGAAAGGATATTTCTGTTTGAAAATAACAAGTAAAATACTTTTTTGCTTTTTGGCACACAGCCAATGTGCTTTTTTCCCCTAAAAATATGAATAAATGAATAAAGTGGTGGTGACAGTTTGTGAATGCAGCTATAAATTGTCACTCCTGTTCTTCAGTGAAGATGCAGTAAAGCCCTTAAAAGGCCGTGACTCCTCTCCAAACCTCCTCTCCTGGTAGTTCAGATCTGTGTAAAGTGGCACTTCACCAGAGAAGTAATGCCAGTGGAATCTCCAAACCCGGCCTTGTTTTGTTAGAGGATGTGTTCTGTCCAGCTCATTAAGCCAGAGGCCACTCAATGGAAGATGAACAAGACAGTGATTGTTTCTTTAGTGATAGTGAGGCAATACGGGGGTGGGTCTCTGAAACCAGTTTTTCAGTGACCAATTTTAACAGATGCCTTTCAAATGTGATTTAAATTCACCGAAATCCATCCTGAACTGGAATTTTAAATATTTTACAAACACAGAGACAGGAAGAGAAAAACCCAACCTATATACTGTAGGATATTTGAACTTGTCATTCCTAAACAACATGCATTAATCTGCTGCTTTAACAGCCTCCACCCTTCTAGTTTCAGGCTATCCTCCAGATGCTGGAGCCTGGCTGCAGGGATTTGCTCCCATTCAGCCACAACCAACAATGATGTTGGGTGATCTGGCTCTGCATTCCAGTTCATCCCAAAGGTGTTGAACGGGGTTGAGGTCAGGGCTCTGTGCAGGCCGATCAAGTTCTTTCATACCAAACTGCTTTGTGCACACAGGCACTGTCATGTTGAAACAGGAAAGGAACAGGAAACGCAAAGTGTTGCAAAAGATATCACCATGTATGCAGCAGCAAAAAGATTTCCATGCATTAGAAGCCAGGGCCCTAGACAAAACCATGACAAATACCCATACCAAAAATTTGCAAGGCTGCATCTTTCTGTGTGCATAATAACATTTTGTAGAAGGGTGGATGATAGGTAGAAGAAAGAGCATGGAAACGTTTTCTCCCTTTTATGTCACTTCCACTTACTCCATAAATGACTCCTTCAAAATGGCAGGAGCCCTGGGATGAGGAGATGCACTCAGGACAGCACTTGTTGGCAGGGATCCTCAAACGCTCGCCCTTTAGAAAAGACACAGAAACACATATGAATACACACATACGCTCCAAGCACAATCAAAATAACCAGAGACAGCAAGAGAAAGCAATGTGAGTCCCTTTCACCAGCATGAATACAAAACTTGTCTTTTACTATCTGACTATTTCCATCTAAATTAACCAACATGCGACATAAATAACAAAACAGCCTCTATCGGGCGTGCACAGCGTGTAGAATACAGAGCGAGCGCGGTGGAGGCATTATATTGCAATACAGATTCAACATGCAGTCCTTCAGCTGCACTGCCTAAAAGCCCTGATTGAGGTTGAATGTGTAGAAGGAAACAAATAGGAAAGCAGCAAGGACCAGAGAGCTGGTGAATAGCTTAGGTGTCGTTTATTTGAAAATAAATAAGTGATAAATGATAAGGGAGGGACACAGAAGGAGGGGAGGAATACTATTTGTCTAAGGTGAACAAAAACAACCCCCACAGAGTTTCACGGAATGTTTTGCGTCAATCGAACAAGAGGAAAAAACTGAGCTAAACCAAATTAGCAACAGTAGACAAATTATGTGTGTACAGGCAGAAGAATGGCAACTCAATGTTTTACAAAGCATGGGAAATAAATATGATGGAAAGTGAGCTGTGCAGCAGGTAGTAGTTCGCCATGAATATACCAAAGGTTTATATTGTACTTTGAGATGGTCATTAATTGCCTACAAACATTTTAAAATAGAAACAAGACCACCACCTGAATTTTGACAGCGTCTGGAAAATTCATTTAACAGCTACTTTGTACTAATAAATTAAGCACTAATAATAAAAAATGTTTTCATATATTTAGGCTCTTGTTTTCGTATCTCCACTTCCGACCTTTTCATCTCTTGATTTTATTCTTTCCCTCTAGCTTTTTTGTGTGCGCTGCCTCAAATTTAATCACCAAAATATATGGTGGCAGTACCAGAATTTGATCCAATTTCAGATGTTGTAAATAAAGAGAGATGGTTCAGGTTCAGGAAGAACAGAGTTAATTTATCACTGGAGTGTTACATTCTTACAGTGGTAAAAACTCAAGGTGTACTCTTGTAGAGTTCTACAATAATGTAGGGGTTCAGTCCTTTTTTCGAAACAGTGAAGAGTGGTCAGTGAATTTGAGATGTACAAGACACTTTCCTGCCTAAATTTAAATATTTGCAGGCTCCAGCCTGCGATGGACTGGTGACCTGTCCAGGGTATACCCCGCCTTTCGCCTAATGTCAGCTGAGATTGGCTGCAGCCCCCTGCGACCCTGTATGCAGTATGAGCGGTTGACGATGGATGGATGGATGGATGGATGGATGGATGGATGGATGGATGGATGGATGGATGGATGGATGGATGGA
>JAPMOB010208427.1:0-10146 GCA_029875015.1 Lepomis gibbosus
ATGTGCATGGGTTCACTTGCACAGACTTCATTTGGTTAAAAACTTGAAATGACGTTACAAGTCGCGGTGGATATTTTACAAGCACAGACCAGGTAACGTTAGAGCAGCATTGAACACGCGGTGCAGATGTTGATTTTGGTAGTTCGATAGGCTGCATCATTAACAAGCAAGCGGCTCACCTGCTGCCATGATAACGGATTGCGGGTGGAAAAATGCAGAAGGAAGATGACAGCTGAAGCCTCCCTCCACTGCTTGTTTGGGTGATTTGCAGGCTGATCAACATCCCACCCCTCCCGGGACCCATGGTTTGACTGTATGTGTATTCAGAGCCAGCCAACGGACTCCCAAAATGATAATGATTTTTTTTTTAAACTGCGTTCATTTGCGATAAAATAACTGTCGGCTTTAATTAATTAATGCGTTAACGCGATTTATATGAACAGAAATCCTCTCCCCCTGTATTATGTTTGCACAACACAAATCTGGAGTAATGCAAATGTTTTTCTTGTACACTTAATTTAATTATTTTACTACATCTTTACTACAAACTTTCTGAATTTGATTATACTCTTATTTTAAAGAAGACCATGGGATATTAACCACACGTTATTTAGGGCTAATAATATTAATGATGCAGACGATGCAAGCTACACAGTCAGCTCATAATGCGATGGCAAGGTTGGAAAGGACTTTCTGCTACATGGTTGAGAGTTGTGCCAAAGAACGGCTTGCGGCCGGCTGCTGCAATCTTTCTACACCAGAGAGAGAACATTGTTGTGTGATCTGCTTTTCATTATGAGCACAAAAAAGCAGGCAAAACAGCCCCTTTTCTTTAAGAAACAAAGTGGGATGCAGCAAGACTCCTAAAAGATCCAATACAGGATGTTAGGTAACAGTGTATCTTACCTGTGAAAGCCCAGGGGAGGGGGCAGGGTGGGGGTTGGAGGGGGGTCCTGTTATAGGCTGCGGTGCTTTATTCATTTCATGGAGTTCTGCATGGGGAGGCAGATGTGGACCTGTGTACATATCTGATGAAAGAGAGATAGAGAGTGAGAGAGTTGTTGTCACATTCAGCAGCACAGCAGTGAGGCCTGAGGAGCAACAAACAATGCGTAGCAGAAAGTAGAGAATGGAAAGTGGTCCATTTTGTTTTTAGAGAACAGGTAAAGATTTACTTGAATAGGTCTTTGAAAATGAATTAGCAGATTTTGATTTGTGTATTATTGAGATTTAACTGGAGTATTAAACTCAGAGTTGATACTCATAGTTGCATACTTACATTTAAGAATTGCTTCAGGTCCTAAGTGTGGTTACACTGAGAAACGTTTTTTCCTACAAGACAGACAGTTAGAGAAACCTTGTTAACAATGAGTATGGGGATTAACCAACAGAACATTTCAAATACTCTACAGCATCAAGATAACTGAACTTAATATTAACCAAACAGACAGAAAGTGTAGAGGCTGGTACAACATGCAATATGTTTTGATGTCAAGATCATCAAGGCAGAAAATAATGAGTATACTGTACATGCTGTAGATGCCCATGACGTTAAGTTAAGTTGAAGTCCCATTTACACATGAAACTACAGGTGCGCACTAGACGCATTCAGGGCCAACTAGCCAAAGGTGGTCAGAGATGCATTGTAACCACAATCCCAGTGGGCTGGTCGCTCTAAAGGGCCGCTTGAAGAGCCCATTACACAAAAAACAAGTTTTACTGGCCCACATCCTCGTCCTCAAGATCCTCAACACCAGTTCAACTGTTAGTTGAGGTTCTGCAGCTAAAGTGGTAAAGTGTAATTTATAATTCTGCACTGAATTGATGGCGTTGGCTACAAGGCTACGCAGAGGCTGCCGTCGCCTGACGTGCACCTCCTTAAAAATGTAACTACATGTTGAGTCGACGTGGACCATAAGCACTGTGATTGGTCAGCTTGGTAGCCTCGCAATGCGGCCAACACGGTGGATCAATATGTTTGACCAAACCCAAGCAAAATGACTCGTTTCACTATCAGAATGTGATCGATTTGGTCGATAACATTTGAAAAGGCTACACCAGCCGCACGTATACAATTTTACCCCCATTCACGCTAGCTTTTTTTATATAGTCGATGCAGCCAATCACACCCGGGATAGGGCGGGACATTAACTAAGTCTGAAAGCAAACTTTCCAAATGTTGAACTCATTGTTATGCATGAATGGTTATGATTATTGATAAGTTAGCACTTAACATTAACAAATTAGAGATTTACCACACTTTAGAGTATTTTTCTTGCACACGGCTTTAATAACAAACAGCCCACAAAATTAAACTGCTGTTTTGTCCAACTGCAATTAGTAAATAGTGGTAAGCTACATAGCATACTGTTAAACAAAATTCTAATTACTGCAGTAACATCATACAATGAATCAATGTTAACAGTATACTATTATATTAACATTATACTTCTTAATTTTATAATATCATACTAAAACACTCAATTGTAGTAGTTATTCTCCAAGTTGTGGACAGAGCCTCTGCAGTGCCAGTTTGCCAATATTTGCTCCTTCTAGGCAGCCTCCTCCTCCTCAGAGCAACATGTTCACATTGTTCTATTTTACATCTATTTTACTAACGTTATAGTTAGAAATATTATTCAGTCATCTTGTTTCCATAAAGCATGGTGTGGGTGCTGCTGGTGTATCGTGTATCCTTCCCTGGTTCAAAAAGTCTAAAAAGTCCCACATTCCTCAAGTCGCAATGCACCAATCACAGTAGAGTATTCTGTGATAAGGCCATGTTTTAAAAGCTGTTTTTTTAATGTGACAAAAAAAAAAACTGTTTCAATGTTTTAAAAACTTTGGCAATATTTTCAGGCCCATGCAGAGTGTCCAGATTCCTGGGTCTTCACTTCCATGGTACTCCACTGGTTTTCAACCAAACTGTGTTATCTAAACATTTTTCAATGTGCTCCTAAATTTCTTTGTGTGCTCCTGATGCTTTTTCATTCCTTGGGGGAAAAAGTTAGCGTAAAGAGCAACGTGGAACTTAAGTTTAATTATCACTTTCCGGCTGAGCTATTAATTGGGCATGACACTGAACAGAGAGGAAAATGTGGATGTATAATCCAGAGAGCAAATGGACAGGGACAAATCGATCCGATCTCAGTGTGGACACTGGAGACATATGTTACCAAGAAGTGTGAATGTAATCAGGTTAAAATCATATCCATTCTGGATAAGAGACACATTTTATTTTGCATTTATTTTGCAAAGTGTAAATTGGGTAGCTGTCTTGTTAAATCCATTTATATGGGACTAATTAATTCACAGGGTTAATCCAGGTAAGTGTTGTTAATGAGCACAGCCACAACAATGTGCCTTGTTAAGTATACTTAGCAGAGGAGCTACACCACGCTCTCTGGAGGGAAAACTATGCAACACTCCATGACATGAGCGAAAGGACTCATTTTTTGGTTTCTCATTTTTAATAGTCATTTCGGCTGTTATAAACGCTGATGCAGATAGATCTGCAAGTAGCTTATATATCGGCCGATAATATCTGCAAAACGATAAATCGGTCGGGCTCTAACATATACGACTGGGAGTCTGCTCTGGGTGTTTTCTTTTGAAACTCGACCAGATTCTCTATGGCTCTCTTTGTCTGACTTCCTGCCTGGTTAATCTGTTCTGTGCTGCTTGAAATGGCTTCCATCAAAAATAGACTGGCAGTGAATAATGAATTTAAGCTAAACTTTAAAAAAAGTCACAACTGAATCATAATAGCAACGTCAGGCAGAAAAATTGCAATTAGATATTTTCTCAAATTCATTCAGCTGTAGTCTGTGAACTTACAACCTAACTAACAACATTTTTGAGGTCATATGGTCCTGTAACATGAGACGGAAAATACATATCAGTTACCTAAAGTGAGGAAATTCATAAACAAATACTATTTTTGGACTGAATTATACTGTAGGTTTGCAGTCTTGCACTATTACTATTCTATAATACCAATGACTAAGAAACTAGGGCATTTCCTGATCCCTTTGTAATCATCTTCCTTAAGTTATATATTCCTGCAGTACTGACACATTTGGTATTTAGAGCTGAAGCCTACATTATCTCTGCCACTGACACACACACACACACAGCTGTGTAAAAAGCCTGAGTCACGATGAATCAGGGTGTGTGTTTTTTTTAAAGAAGAGGAAATCACGCTGCAGAAATGGTTGTAATCACCACTGTTACCATGACTGTATCAACTCACAAACAAAAAAAAAAGATAAGAAGATAATGCATTTTAACTGAGCAAGGGTTTCCATACAGCCTGCTTAAATCCCTGGCTTTGATGGTAGGCTCAACCCCAGTATACTGGAGCCTTGGAGCTTGGAGATGGCAACAATATAAGTTAGGGTTAGGAAAGACAACAGAGGGGTGTCAGACAGCAGTTCAACAGCTCATCCACAGACAAAAAGACTGTCAGACAGAGCGGGGCGGGCTGGGAGATGAAATGCTGAATAAACAATCTCAGGGCTAAAAGAGGGTCTCCGACTAACAACCTACACTGCCTCACTGGCTTTACTCCTCTCACTGGAGAACACACAAACCTTTAGTTTGGGGTAATGCTTTACCCTCAAGGAGTGAGACGTGGCCTGCTTCTTAAACAACTGTCCAAGTGACGCACACAGTCGACACCACACAGGTTAGTCTGCAGATAATGAGTGATAAGTACAAATTCTGGGAGTAGTCTGCAGCACAAGAGAACTAGCCAAGAGGGGCAGCCCGGCCCCAGCTGCCCTCATTTTTTGCAGGAATCTGTTTAAAGGAGTTATGTGATCTAATGCAAGGCTCCGACACCTCACCACACCCCTTAATAACACACAGGCCGGTCATTCGAGCTGATCTGACATGCAGCACTGTGGAGATCCAGCCACCAACACCAGTGCTGGGGAAACATGCTCCTTCAACTGTTGCATAAGTCTCGGCATGCGCTCCTATGACTAAGGACAAGAGGGGAGGATACTTGCTAACGTTTGCTAAAGAAATCAGCCATCATGTCACCCATAGAGGCTGCAGCCACTGGGAGTTTACCACTGTCTGTACACACATGACCTGGAGCAAGTGGGACTGCTGTTAATTGCCTTGAAAATAGCCATTCTCTGATATCATCTACCCCGAGAACTAAGCAAACTTTACTGACTGGTGACGTTAGTGAAAACAAAACAAAAACACACACTGCCTTTTGGAGTCCAATTCTGGCAGCAGAATTTAAGATACTTTGCAAATATTAGACATATTACTTGGTTATTAAGTAGTGCTAATAAGTACTAGTTACAATTCAATTGCACACACTGATTCCTCAGCTCCTACTAAAAGCCTATTGCCCCTTACTTATGCTTTCAGTAACTCGTCTGTTAACATACAGTTCATTGGCCTGCAGGCTGTGATGGCAGTCTGTACCTGCCGCAGAGCCATTGTGTTGGCTGTGGTAGTAAAACAGTGACACAAAAGCTCCAGAGGTGGCAGGCTCCACTTAAATGAGCTGGATCACTTTTAAAAAAGGTACATGTAAGAGGTGGAATTTTAGTTTAAAACATAAAAAGAGAACTATCATTATCAACAAAATGTGAAGAACAGGTCTGATGTTCTGTCATCAACGTGTATGTATTGTATTGCAGAGATACTACTGCATTTGCCACGACCTGTCCTTTCACTGTTCCAACAATCACCAACTCTGGTGTGGTCAAAATAAACCCTTAATTCAGAGTTAGATGTAGAGATGCATCAATCCGATTTTTTCAGTCCCGAGTTACTGCCTTCTGTAGGTGTTTGATTAAGTTGGTGTTGGCTTTGCAGATATTGCAAGTGACCATAGAACTTGCAAGTATGCAATACCACCAAACTGCTGCCCTCTTTTTAGCTCTTTCCCTGCTATGTTAGCTCTTCTAGCAAAAATGTTTAGGTCTCCTGGAACACTTCTGACGCATCGCAAAGTATGCGTGTAACTGAACTGAACAGCTCAGTAGTAAGCTTATGTAAAATGAGTAGAGAGCCAGTTTAACATAAAGCTACAGCATCTTAAACAAACACAAAACAACTCTGAATAAAAAAAACTTAGATTTAACAGAACAATCACATTCTTTACAATATTGCTCTGCAACTGACCTTGGTCAATACCTGAAGCAAAATTGTTTTTCCCATGATCACGTTTCCAACCATTAAGTGTTAGTGACAAGCAGCAAATGTAGCTTCAGTCAGACATTTTAAGCTGAGAAGGATGTACAAGCAGTGAAAGTTAAGCCCCAGTGACACAGCATTACTCCAACACAGGCTGTCCTGCCCAGCACCCCCACCTTCCTCTGGTTAACTAATATTCAGCCAAAACCCACACATGACCCTACACTTTCAAGTTTCACAACAGGATACTCAGTGGTGTCCTTATGTCAGGCAAAATGTGACAGCCTAGCTCTAACACATCATGCATTTTTCCCGTGATTGCACTTCTGCTATTAGTTTCATTCATTCACTCTGGCTAAAGCATGTATGAGATCACTGCTCAATACTGTCCTGGACGGATGAATGGTAAAGATGGATGTTTGTAGAGAGACAAATTTTAGTCATAGGTTCTAAAGCTCAGAGAGAAACTGGATGCCATATTAAATTCCCTTACACATGCCACAAGCAAAACAAACCTTGGTGTGTTCTCTGACTCAGACCTGAACTTTAAAGTTCACGCGGGGTCACAAGGGCTGCAACTAATGATTATTTCGTAGAGAGACAAATTTTAGTCATAGCGACAGCTGATTCACAGCTCTAATGTGCTATATGGTCTTGCACCAGATTTACAGTATGTCTCAAAGGCTAACAAATAATCAACTGGTACGGCCCCATCGGTCCTCTAGCACTCGTCTGTTAGTCGTTCTAAAGTGTAGAGGCCGCCAGTATTTAAACAGTATTTACTTTACTGTAGTCACTTATTTGATTGCATTTATGTCGTCAGATTTTCTTATCTTATTATATCAGTTATTTTAAAATTAATGTTTTATTTTATTCAGTTTTGTCTTTTTAATCTATTTTATCAAGTATTTAGTCTAGCTTTTAACGAACTATTTTATTATAGCTTTTAAATCTACATTATTGTAATAATTTTACCTTTGTCTTTTTAATCTTTATCTAGATTTTGTTTCACTCTATTATGGTCTACACATCTGTCTTATTACCAGCTTGTCAGTCCTCAGTGAAGCACTTTGAACTGCACTGTCCTGTATGAAAAGCTGCTATACAAATAAAGTTTGAATGATTAATTGATGGAATAAACATCTTACTAGATTAGCTATACGGTGCCCACTGACATGCATTAAAAACTGCATCCATTTTGGACCTACATTCTCAACTAAGGTCACATGTCTGCAGTCCTCCACATCAACCTCATGCCTCCCGCAGCAAGCCGGGTGAAGTGATCAACAAACGGCTTAAACATGAGCACAACGGCGATGCTTCCCATTAAACCAACAATCTGACACAATGTCAGTGACAGACAGCTGCGACGATCATACCATGCTAACTATCCAGGTGTTTCGTCTGCTTCAACTGTGGGACACGTTTGCTACGACACAGGGGCGTGTCTGCCCGTCTACACACACCGTCACACACACACACAGCAATGTGCATGGCATTATTATACACACGCTCGGTCTTGCCAAAACATCTACAAAAACGGGTGCGAAGACGTGCTGCTGTATGTTGTGCTGTTAGCCATGTTGCTAACTTTCCTAGGCCCAATCTGGATTTACCACGTGGTTTGTCCTGCTATTGGCGCGATGCACATCCCCGCTGCCGGCTTCATGCCAGCCACACCTCAACTGATGTCGGCTACTACAACCATCTATTCCATGTAAATCATAACCAAGCACACCAAACACACGAGGTTTTAAGGGCTCGGCGGTGACGACAGACGTGGCTGCGGTCGTGTCAATGAATGGGAGCAACGTTACTTAGCTAGATAACTATCAAGCCGAGGAGGTGGCTAGTGGTTATGAGCTCGCACATTAGTTAAGAGCTCAACATGCTTCTTACATTCAGTAACGAACTGCTAGACAGGTAGCCAGTGTTGTCTACAGCGTCGTGACAATAAAGAGTAACGTTACTGTAACTAGCCACAATGAGTCAGACACCTCCGTTTCGCAGCATCTCGCCCAGTTTAACAGCAACATCACCACTGCGACAGTCTACGTTAGTATGAATGCATTACAGGGGATGCTGTTCAGTGGGAGATGATGGGAAATGCCATATTTACCAAGATCCCCCGTGCAGTAGTACTTCCATCACAGTGCCTAACTTGAAGGCACAGCGACCTATCAACCAACTCAGCAAGGCCAAATGAAGGTGTCACCGGTTTCAAGGTTCAAAACAACTGCCCTGTCAAATCAGTCTCCAACCCTCGTCACCCTCCACCGGTGTTCTGTTGATTTATGCTCCCTATTTGAGATGTGCTACTTGGCAATTCTGTGCATGTCTAATGGTTAGGTAGCATTTTTCGATAAGGAAGCCTAAATCGTCAGAACACCGTCAGTGTCTCATGATTCATTTAAATATATTACAATAGCCACAAAATACGTGACAGCATATACTGTCACATGTTCATTGTTGTCTGGATCCCTAGAGGGGTTAACGTTTGTTTGGCTCATGAACAGAGAGACCCCGCTGCATGAACATGCAGACTGTTCACAACCAGATCGTTTTATAACCTTTGCATTACTTTACCGCCAAACAAAAATGGTTTCAGATTACTGGCACCAACGTTACATCGCCATCACATGGTTTCAGGTATGAAGTTATTAGCATGCAAGTTCTTTACAATCACAACGATCAGAAGACATCAGTTTATATACAGCCAGGCTCGCTAGTATCACTCGCTCCACCACTTTCTGCTATGAGGCTTGCCCCAGGGAACGGCTTCGACACAACCAGTGATTTAACCTACTGCTGCCTTTATAGCATACTGTGTCGCTAGCTAGCAACCGTTTGGATAGCTAGCAGCATGAATTAGGATAACCGGTGAAAAGAACAGCATCGTTGTGTCTATTTTTCACGTGTCATATATAATACATAACACACACAATATAACGTTTCTATGTTTCTAAGCGTCACACGAGTTATGGCTCACCTTGGCTGATTATGGTACAGTTAGCTTGCTAGCTGGAGGAGCTAAAGTGAAGAAAGAACACCCACGTCGCATTAGCATGGAATGCTAGCAAGCAGCTAGCTAGCTAATCCCTGAAAACACAGCAGGAACACCAACAGCAACCACAGAAGAAAGTCACCACATCTAAGTATATCTCCAGACTAAAAGGCGAAACGTGCATGTGACTGGCCTTCCCGAGTCTATATGTAACAGCGTCCTGATACTCATCTGATATTATAAGCATTTTGATAAAGAATTTAACTCAGGACCGTAGTCGTTACCTTTCTCTCCTTGAGTCCGCAGAGCCGGACGGACGGAAAATTTCCCCGGAAGCCGGTAGCTAGGTAATTCCGGCAAAATCCCATCACGTGAAATTTTCCCATTAATCACGTCCACGGCTGTAAACCTGCTGTAAACTCTATTTTCGTGTTATTTTTTCTTCCGGATTATCGTAATTGTTTTTTCATGTGATAAACACACTTGGAGACGTTTCACTATATTTGTGTTTGTTTTGTAAATAAAAAATATTTTTTTTCCATCCTGATAAAGGTTTAGCATATTACATGTCTAATTTGAGTTAAATTTAATTGAGCGTTAGGCACCATATATAAATCGTTCCGCCATTTAATAGAATGGCTGTTGTTAAATTATGCGTTATATTATAGGTTCAATGCAGTCCGGTCTGCATGGAGTTTAAATATTAAAACTTTAAATATTTTCATGGGATAAATCTGCGCTAAAGCAAAAATACTTTCAGCCATTGTGTATGGGACAAGCCTTTATATTATATTGTATGACTTGGTTAGTACAGCCAGTATAGGGTATCTATAGACTGACACAAAAAACAACCAAGCTTAGAAGTTAGTTACAATTTATCAGCCTATTACAAGTGCGTCGACAGAATCTCCCAAACACACACCTAAGCTAATGTCACAGCTATTGCTTTTGTTGTATGTAGGTTACAGAGAAATAAATCT
>JAPMOB010208428.1:0-19943 GCA_029875015.1 Lepomis gibbosus
ATAGATAGATAGATAGATAGATAGATAGATAGATAGATAGATAGATAGATAGATAGATAGATAGATAGATAGATAAACTTCTACATACAACAAATATGTGCATGAACAAGTTTTATACTTGTTGTCTGACATCTAGTGGCACTATAGTAATATTACACAATTACCCCCCTCTTACCGTCACAACGCCACCTGCTGGACCAAACTATAATTTTGAAAAAACATGCTGGTCCGAAGAATTACTGTCAACTGGTAACTGGATGTACAAATAAACAGGTGTGTAAATCATGAACAGTTGAACACATTAAGCATTTATGTAAAATACCAAGTTGGTAATATGGATACTTTTATTTTAAAAGGTACTACACAGACCTCACTACAGGAAGTGGTAGAAAGTAACTCCAGTAAGTCCAACATTGAGGTACTACATTCCAGAGGTTAATATTGTACTTTTTTTACAAGGTTACAAAGTTGATTTATTTGTCATTTTACAGCACAGGGTTGGTTAATGAGATGAAGTTTGTAGTTCCCTTAATGCTAGTAAAAGTAAATGTAAAAATTAAGTTCACTAGATGGATGGATAAATAACAAGTCACAGAATTAAAACCAGTTTATATTATTACTCCACTACATTTATTTGCAGGCCTAGTTAATTAAATAAACATCATAACGTTTATAAAATACAGTAATGATTAAACAAGCGGTTCCCAGCTGTTTTGGCTTCTGACCCTTTAAAATAGAGTTTCAGAGTTTTCATGTTTCAGATGGTTCACTTTAATAACTGCTCAAAGCCCAAAGAGGTCAAATTATCCATTTTTTTAAAGCAGCAAAGATTAGAGAAAATACAAATGAGTTTTTATTGAAGAAAATATTTGTTTGATTTTTTAAAAATCTTTTATAATATAACTCTTCCTGTATAAAAAGTTTTTAAAACTAGCTCCATCTTGACCAAAACTGTTCTTTACTGATGCATCAGTAAAAACATAAAATAATATTATATATAATAATGTAACACTCTCAGTTTACTTTTACTTCTGATACTTTAAAGGTCCAGTGTGTAACATTTAAGGGGGGTATGT
Organism: Lepomis gibbosus; assembly: GCA_029875015.1. Lineage (NCBI taxonomy): Eukaryota > Metazoa > Chordata > Actinopteri > Centrarchiformes > Centrarchidae > Lepomis > Lepomis gibbosus. Next base: position 1,077 of record JAPMOB010208428.1, read on the forward strand.
TGGCTGAAATGGGTTATAATATTCAATTGTATGTTTTTGTTACCTTAAAATGAGACTTTTTTATCTAGAGAGGCAGCAGGTCCTCTTTAATGGAGTCCACCATGTGGAAACACCACTACCCCAGCCAGAATGGACAAACCAAACACTGGCTCTGGACAAGGCATTATCAATTCTTGTGACCACCTTAGTTTCTCCTACACGCTTGGAAGGCAAGCGCTGGTATTCAGGCCCAGAACCAATCCCAATCTCCAACCTAAAGGCTAAACCCTGAAACCTCCCAGACTTAGTTAACATCACCTGGTAAGTGCCTGAGGCTGCCAGGGCCTGAAATGGTGTAATGGGACAGCACTTGTGAAAACATGTTTTGTACAATTGTGGCTTTGGGACTTTTGTATTATACATATTTTACTTTCTTCATGGCCAAGGCGCTCACTGACTAACTGTTTTACGAGTGGACAAGACGTAATTTTCAAATATTCAATGTTGTTTTTTTTATCAAAAGAGCATCATACTACTCTTACATTTTCTTGTACTTGCTTCTTCCATGTTTACATAAAAGAAACACCTCTGGGCTTCTCCTGGTAACCTCCGGTTTAGTCACAATGCTATGAACTGTGGGAAATCCCCTCAAGCAAAGTCTACAGAGATGCGGAATTAGGGAAAGTTTGCCAAAGGTCTCAACGGGATTGGGATTCAGGACAAACAATATAACATTATGCCAAACCAATAGTTGTATGTAACATGTTTTGGCACTGGCAAGTTAATGTGATATGTTGCATTTTAGGTCCTACTTGTTGCCCTTAGCACTCAAGGATTTGGCAGGTGATGTTTGCCATGTCTGTGAGGGTTCAGGGTTTTAGGCTTCAGGGTGGAGATTGGGATTTGGGCCTCAGTTGTTTGCAATCTGCAACTTCACCGCTAGATAAAATAAATCCTACAGGGGGGTCTTTTAAGTAGCCTACACTTTGCTTGATAATACGTCTCTACTTTAACTTAAGTAGGATTTCGAATGCAGGATTTTTACTTATAATGTGGTACTTGTACTAAGCCTACTTATTTTCATGTTTACACTTACTTACTTACTACCTAGCCTACTACTTTATTATTTGTTTGCGTCCTGCTTCTCTTTAAGAATATGTTCATAATGTTTTTAAACATAGTTTTATTTTTTGGATCAATAAAGTTTATTTTATCTCTGCATTTGAAGCAGCTGTAAAATCCCACCAATTAAAGCCCACCTCTGACCGCAGAACAGTTCAGTTCAGGTATTAATGCGCCAACGGACAACCTCTTTGCGGAAGGATTCAAGCAGCTTTAATTGTGGTTCATTAAAGTTGGCGTTTGTTGCTGTATTACTGCGCCTCCCTTTAGCTGAGCTGTTAAGTCAGTCTGAAGTGAGCGAGTCTCACAAACTACCTGTCGCTGCTCAGGTGAGTAGGCAATGACGTATTGTGAAATACAACGTAAGCAGAAATGAAGTAACTGGGTGAAGAGGAAACATGTGTTAACATGACACATAATAGTTCAGAGCTCTACAAGCTCGTGAGTCAGTGTTCACCTGCGCTGTACCTGTCTCACAGTCAGGTGGGACGCCGTGTCATTTAAATGAACACCTGAAGTCCGTCATGGTGATTTCTCACCATCACTGCAGTCAGAGTGAATGTGTTGTTGGCTGTAGTGGATGAGGAGGTTTGTTTATCTGGACCTGGTTCGCTGGTTCATTTCGGGAAGCGGGTCAAATATGTCCAGCATGGTGTATTGAACTACTGTATTTAAAAGACAGTTAAGTACAATACATCTGCTGGAGGCTACGTAGTTGGCCTGCTTCCCAAGAAGAAACCGATTACCAGATCCAGATAAACCAACTTCCTGATCCACAACAGAAGCTCTATAATTAACACTATTTATGAAAGTAATGGCCTATTTATCTGGGAAGTATTAAGCAAGTTCGTTATAGCTTGCGTTGCTTTAGTTTATTAGTATAGCTGTTCGTCAGTCAGTCCACCACTTTTGTCCAGGCTAAAATATCTCAGCAGCTGCTGAGATATCAGTAATTTAAGACATTTGTGTTGCCTGTAGAGTCGCCGTGAGGTTGACATTTTTCACTTTCCATCCAACAAAAATGTCCTTCTGTCAAATATTTTGGTTTATCACTGTATGCTGGTGGCGGGTTAACTAATTTACAATTACTCAAGTATTGTACTTAAGTACAATTTTGGAAGCCAATATTGTACTTTTCCACTCCACTACATTTATTTGACAAAATAACATATTAGTTTGGATTATTAATACAAAATATAATCATTATCAATCATTATTTATTAAGATACCTGGCTGTATATTAAGTAATTAAACTTTGCTCCACCTTTTACCGGCTGTAACATTGAAGTGATACCAAAATGAATGTATCACTAATCAAAGTATTTTCTGAAATGGGCAATTCTGCACAGTGAGTATTGCTAGCATCAGAATAAACTGTTTTAAAGGGGCACTTGCAAGAGAGAAGTTTAATAAAAAAAGACATCAAAGCAGCAGAGGCTGAGAAATATTGACCTTTAGTCTTTAATACCGGTCAAATCCAGCATGGGAACCAGACCAATCTGCAAGCTCATGTGTCATTTGCTCTGGCAGGTAAATCTGGTACCCCTCCCATTCAGACAGATTTCCACCCGTCCTGGACCTGGTCGGGCCAATCGCAGTACCTCTTTAATATGTGGCTGGTCTGATACGATGACTGATAGAAGAGTGTGACCTCATCGGCCTTTTGAGACATTTTTGTACAACTAATATTTTGTTGCTCTGATTGGTTGGAGGAATAACTAAGTGACATTTTTAATCTGCACCCGTTGATAATGCCCCTTGGCGATGCGAGGCAAGGGAAAACCCCCAAAAGATCCAGCTCTTTCAAAGTGCCACCAATAACTGTCTTCATTCAGATTATCTAAACATTGAATCATTATTTCTCTTTAATGAGGCTGTGAGTCACGACAGACACTGATCGATGCTGATGATCTCATACCTGAGATGAGCCTGATGACATGTCCCGTCTTGAACTGTGGCATATTTATCTGTTATCCTTCACCATCTGAGTTGTGCGTACATGTAGCTGAGTCCTATAGGATAATGGAGGAAAGGGGCTTTTTGTATTCTGTGCTGTTGTGTACAGACACCATCATGTGCTCTGAAATCAGTGGTGGGATGTAACATAGTACATTTACTCAAGTACTGTATTTAAGTACAATTTTGAGGTACCAGTTCACGTTACTTTATACTTCTACTGCACTACATGTCAGAGGCAAATATTGTTCTTTACTCTACTACATTTATTTTGAAAGTTTTAGTTATTAGCAACCTTGCATAGTCAGATTATTAATATAGGATGTTGTATTAATACAATATCTAATAAATGATATATTTTTATAGATAAAGCCACTGTACAGTACATAAAGTAGTGAAAAGCTCCACCTTTAAAAATGATTAATGGATCAATAATTATAATCCAGTGATATAATACATATTACTCTGAAATGAGACAGTTTGCATAATGACTGAACACTTTTGTACTTTTTGTAAGTGAAGTTTTCAATGCATGACTTGTATTTGTAACAGATTATTTCTACACATCTGAGTACTTCTTCTATCGCTGTCCATAATAAAGACAATCGGATTTTTTTTTAAATTTATGTAAGAAAAAAGTGAAAAATGTTCTTGTTAGTCCAAAGTGATGCCTTCAGGTGTCTTGTTTTATCCAACAAACAGTCCAGAATTCAAAATATATTCAGTTTACTAACAAATGCCAGAGAAAAGCATCAAATCCTAAATTTAAAGAAGCTGGACATAGAAACTTAATAGTTAGTTTTTTGCTTTAAAAAAGGGCAAACAATTAATTGATTATCAAAATGGTTTCAGACTAACTGACTAATTATTATAGCTCTAAAAGACAAGAGTTAATAAAAGTGAGAATGGATGTCTGAAACAACTGTACAGTGCAGATGTTTTGAGAAAGAAACAGAAAGAAAACTTTTTCCCCTCACTGTTTAACTCATCTACACCTCCCAGCCTGGCCACAAGACTGTGGTTAAAAAATGAAACCAACTTTGAAATTCCCAGGAATCGTGTTGTTGGGAATTTCTAAAGTGAGATGAGGTGGGCGAGCACCTCTCCACAGCCAAAGAATCGCGTCATGTGTTTGGGATTAGACTTGACTCGGTTTTAATGTGAAGTCGATGGAGCTGAAAGTCTTTAGGGCCACCACAGAGCTGAAGTCTTATTATCCAGGGCCTCAATCATACCGCCTTTAAACATGGTGGGAGAATAGAAAAGAATTTGTTTTAGTTGACACAGAATAATCTCCAATTATTAAGTATTTGACAATTGACTTTTGAAGTCAATTTTTCAAGCAAAAATTCCAAATATTTGATGATTTTTGGCTTCTCACACGTAAGAATTTGCTGATTTCCTTCTCAGAAATATATAATATATAGTTAATTGAATATCTTTGGGTGTTTGTACAGTTGCTCAGACAAAATAAGGTCACCTTTTCCACTACTGTCTGATGTTTTTACAGACCAAAATAAATTATCAATTACAGTTAGAGAAAATAATGAGCAGATGAATCAATAATGAAAACGATGTTTAGTTGCAGCCCTAACAGTGAACAAACCAGCTTAATGCAGGTATTTTATGCAAACAAAATACTGAGATTAGTCGCTTTATTTGTTATTAAGGTCACTTAAACAATCCCAGTGCCGTACAATAATTAACACAAATGAAACAGTGAATATTAAAATGAATCAGGCAAATTGTAATTTAGAAGCTCACTGGCTTTATAACTCGGCACAGCAAGCTTTCCACATTTTACGAAATATTAAAGGTTGGCGCTGAGTTTATTAGAGATGCAATGTAGTGGTGTTGGACTATTTGGCTAGTTACTATATTCACTTTATGAAACAACGTAGTTTATACTAAAGCCACAGACCACAACAACCAGTCAAATGGGAGAGAAATTTAAATTTAGGAAATGTGAGATCAAAACGGAGAATGTCTTTATAACCTTGAAGAAAAACAAATCCTGTAATGTTAATGTTTCAGAAGGACATTATAATTAATTACCAAATTTTAAGTAAATACTTTTAGGAGGACATGTCAATATTTAAACTAAAATAAACAAGTAAATAAAATGAAATAGTCAAATGTTGGCCAATATTTTAATGCACCAATGATTTAAACAAATGTAAAAAAAGGGGGTAATGATTGTATATAAGAAAATATTTACATGCCAACACAAATATGATCATTTAAAAATTAACTGTGCACCTGATTTCCCATTGTGGTGAGCATTAGATAGCTCTTTAAAGGATGAGTTCACAATTTTTCAAGTCTCTTAAAACGGTATGTAAATTATAACAGGTTTTGCTTGCTGTATTATTCCCCCTGTTATTACTGGACGATTAAAAACATCCCTTCCTCAAATGTTTCCTGTGTAAGTGTTGGGAGAAAATCCAGTCTTTTTGAAGCTTCAACAGTCAGAGTTGGTCAAATCAAGTTTCTTCCAAAGTTAGTCTTCAGTAAAAACTTCCCTCTTTGTGTTTCTGTGTTCTGTAGTAACACTAACTTTGGCTGAGGGCTTTGGCTAGGGCTGCACGATTGAGCAGAATATCGAAACTCCAAATGGCAAATTGCGCTACCTGAAGTGCAGAAAGCGCCTTTTTTTTTGCTAAAGGTTCAATGTGTGATAAAACAGCATTATAATGATGAGCTGCAGAGATGCCCCGGCCTACAAATAAACTCTCCAAATGTAAGAAAACATGTTTGTTTGGTACAGACCCCAACAAATGTCCCGTCGTCAGGATTTTAATAGGATTTGTAGTGAAAATTAAAATTGTGTTCAAAAAATGATCATATTCACTATCTGGGAATTTTACTTACAGTGCAGCCCTATTTGATACTTATTTCATTTGTCGAGCTGTCTCATACTAGCTTCTGATCAATTTTGGAACATATTTTTGTACAGAACAAGAACAGAGATTTTTCTCCTGTTTCAATGGACACCTGACTTTGGGGGGAAAAATGTGAATGGGCTAGATGGTTACTTCTCTTTATGCCTTTTTACCAACAAAACTCTTATCTTTTAAGCAGCATCTAAAACCTCCCCCTCCTCCTCCTATCACTCTTCCTCCTGCTTTTAGTGAAGTCAGCCAGGATTGTGAATGAGTCACATCCTCTACGGTCTTGACCTTGTAGGAACGTAGTCTGCATTTCACACAGCTTCCAGGAATCCAGCGTGGGATTCCGCCCTCCCCCTCTCTCAGTCATTACCCCCTCCTCACCCTCACCCCCTCCTTCCCCTGCTGCTTGTCTGCCATGTTGTTCAACACGGGGCCCACAGGCGGCTCGTCTCACATGCCTTCAGGTTTGCGCTGCACTCACACTGAACTTTGCTGATTGGACGAGGAGGGAGACAGGTGGAGGTGAATGCTGCTTCATTATTGAGTGAGAGGCGGTGAATGGGAGGGGTTGGACCTTCCTACTTCCCCGACTCCATTCAAAAGCACAGGGGGGCAGCAGCCGAGGAGGGAAAAGAGAAGGAAGTGCACGAGTCTTGGACGTCTGATTTACACACAAGAGAGTAAAACAGCAGTGACAGTCACAGGTAGGCAGTGTTGTTTTAAAATGTTCTGTTCTCCTTTTTGACTCGATGGTGTGGAAATTCTTTAAAACTTCTTTACGTTTCTTTGAAGCTTGAAATCAAAAATTTGTGTTCTTTTTAATCTTTTCAATTTGAAATCAGGCATGCAAGGCACCTTTTTAATCTCAGATTAGGTTAGTGATGCTTTGTTCCTGGACTTTTTTTTGTTGTTGCATTTGACTCAGGACTTTTTAAAACTTAAATTTGCATGACCTGCATCAGTTTTACATGCTGCTTTGCTTGTAATCTAACCCTTGTGACAGAGGAGACCTGGACAGAGTCGTTATCATCCTTCATTTGAGTATCACCTTGTAGGAGATAATTGTGATAGTGCGTGGACATTTAGCTTTTATAGTTTAAGTCATTTGATTAACCAAACTTACCAAACATTCGCTGTTACCAGCCTCTCAGATGTGAGCGTTTGCTGCTTTTCTCTGTTGTCTGTCATTGCTGAAACACACTGAGCTCTGGTGAAATTGTGATGGGCATTGTCACTATTCTGACACTTTAAACAATGGATCATGAAAATAATTGTTAGTTTTTACTCTAAACATCAGATAAGAGACTTGATTGGAGAGCAACACATCCCAAATTCTTGTGGTTGAATGAGTCAATCTTGATTAGGTGACTTCTCACAGTGTGTAATCATAATTATTGTCTTTGGTTTTCTGCCTCTTCTCATGAAGCATCTTGCACTCGAATAATATGTGATGGGCATTTTTCACTATCCTGGTGTTTTTATGGACCAAAAGATGAATCCGTTTGAACCGAAAAGTAATCAGCAGATTATTCTATAATGAAAATAACATTAGTTGTAGTTTGATGTAAAAATGCTATGTTACATTATCGGTTGTAAATGTTCTTGTGCTGTCATTTTAATTCAGTTGCAGGGGGGGGATCTTTAACACAAAGCAGACAGTGTTGTAGAAAAGAATGAGCCAGTAGTTACTTTCCCACAACAGTGCACCTGCTGAGTGACGTCAGGCCTATGAGTCGAGGCTCTGCCGTCACCAGCCCGCTCATCGACCTCATTGTTTAAGCCATCGGGAGTGTGTATAACTCAGAGATGAGTTATTAGTTGTAATGTGACGGTGCTGCTGCGTGTGTCTGCTTGCCCTTGGCCTTGAGGCTGTGGAGTTGCAGAAGAGGCAAGCAGGTAGAGACGTGTGTTATGTGAAAGTGTGTGTGTACACAGGACGGGGTTTTTTTGTGTGATGCTGGTGTATCAGTTGTCTTGTCTGCTGGTAGTCGCCCTGGAGGCTCAGATGGAGCCGTGTCACACAGGGAACAGATGGTCAATGGCTGTGTGACGCGCTCTATTGACTTTCTGACTCAGACTCCACGGCCAGTCTATGCTGCGGTGGTGACAGTCAAATGTGTTGTCTGGCAAAATGTATTGATTTCTGGGTGAGTTTTTGTACTGATGTATAAAAGTGGCATGTCTGATCTATGGCCTGTGCTTTATCTACAAAGCATGTAGCAGTATAAGAAGGGTTTTTTAAACATTTCACTGCACAGGAGGGGTGCTTTTTTTTGTTGTGCTTAAACTCTGCAGTTAAAGAGCTGCAAAACTACAGAGCAGAAGTAGGTTAAATCAACAGTTTATTTGCATTTGTTTTGCTTGTTCTCAACTTGTATTCTTTCTTTTTGTGCCCTCTCCTCTCTCAAGAGTTACGACGTGTGTTCCTGGCAAGCTGACAAGACAGATTGATCGCTCAGACGTGCAGCAAAGATGGCCTCCATCGCTCCGTTCAGCCGCAGACAGTGGGCGTCCCAGTCACTGAGGGTCACCGCCAAGGAGCTGTCCATCGTCTCTACCCGGGGTAAAAACAATGCCATCGCAGAGCGCTTCTCCAAGTAAGTCACTGCTCACGTTTGGCTCTGCCTGTCTCTGGCTTCCACCATGAGTTTAATAATTTACCAGCAACCACTCAAGCAGATATACACCCGACTCATCCTGCCGTTGCCTCAGCTTCTGATCAGAAATGAGGTCACGGGTCTCTGCACAACTTTTTCTCGCCACTCAGCTGATTCAGTTTCCTCTTTTTGTAAAAATAAAACCTTTTCGCAACAAAGGCAACCAGTTAATCAAGTGGTGCATGTATCAAGTCTGGTTCACAGACTTTACTGAGTTAAACTGAGGTGAATTGACCCTCCCCCATATCCGTTGAACATGACGATATCAAGTTACAAATGTGTGAATTGAGAATGTGGTTGCATAGAGGATGTTTCTTCTCTGCACTTACTCTGTCTGACCACTAGGAGTTAGTACTGCTCTGTTTGTTAGTATACAGTTCATTATGTTTTCCTCCCTTTTTATAAGAAGTGGTCCATTTTGTTTCAGATAAATATGATAACCCACCCCCCCCCCAAAAAAAACTCTCCATATGGAGATTAATATAAAGTTAATTCTAGTATTTTAATGACAAAACAAGACTTATTACATATACATATTACAGTGGAAAGTTATATCATAAATATGTGGGTATGGCAAAAATACAAGGATCAAGAAAAAATAAAGAACTCAAACAATATCCAAAAGCAAAAATAGATAACATTTCAATAAAACCAACAACAATATACGGTCAGAATGTAATAAAGATGCCAGGAAAGAAGGAGGGCAGAAAGCCTTCACCTTAGTTGTTAAGCTAACAATGCTTTTAAACTTAACATTTTTAATATATTTGCTTCTTTGTTGTGAAATACTGAATCGTTATCCCTCTTTAGGTCTCTTGCAACATTTTAAGGAGCGAAAACATGAAAACATGCTGCTTTCCTTGTGTCGCATTTGGTACAGACTGTTTTAAACTCAGTGTCATAACTGAATCTGATATCTGGAGTCACATGTAATTTATAAATGATCTTTGTATTTCACTTTAATGAAATTTAGTTAAACAACTTTTCTTTGTAGCATTCAGTAGTTTGAGTTTCCAGTCATATGCTTATTGTCTAATTTCCTTGAGCATGCGCGGCATTAGTGGGAAGATTTATCTCAGTTGATTTCCTTTTTATGAAAAAATAACTTTAAGGTTGTTTTTTTTATAAACTAAGACTGATTTAAGTAATAATTCTTCTAGAAAACAAAGTTCCACCTTGTCTTTACAGGCAGGAGCTAAGTTGATATTTAATGGCATTTGTAAATATCGACTCCATCATAAACCGAGAGATTTTTATTACTCAAATAGATCTTCCACTTCCTGCCAGATCTGAAATCTAGAGTCCATTCAGGTTTGGCGGGAAGTGAGGATTATATACCTCAATGCAAGAAAGAAAAAAGATCATCTCAGAGTTTTGCATATTTTGTCAAACAATGTGAAAGGGTTGGCGCTCCTGAGTCCAGGCTTAAAAATACTACTGATTTAGTCCAGGTGTGACATCGTCGTTGGGAGAAATGGATTGGTTTTGCACCTGAAGAGCCTCTTGTTCTTCTTCTGTCAATGTTTGTCAGGAAATTTTATGTCTGTTTTTTTTACCACACTGTAAAAAAGCTGCCTCTCTTTAAAGGGTAAATCGGATAGTTACAACTCCAGCAGGTACAATGTTGGAGTCCTCGTCCATCCAGTGTCTCAGGTGCCCTCTGTTTGGGAGCTCCAGTTGTAGTGTACAAAGTTACAGTAGCAAGCGAGATACCCCCCAATAGTAGGGGCAATTGCAATTTTGCCAACTTGAATATGTCTTTTGTTATCCCATATAAAACCACATGAACATACGTGCAGATATGGACGGCATTATGAAATGAAGACAAGAAACAAGAACCCTGTTAAACTCAGGATAATACAGGACGTCACTGAACCTCAAGTGAGACAGAGATTTTCTTAAGGTAAAACTTGAGACTTGTTTAGAAGCAGAGGCGGACAAATCCACTTGTCACTTCCTGTGCCTCCTCGGTGTGACGTAGCGTAGGCTGAAGATTTTCCATCCAGATCAGCTGTAACGCATGAAATCATCTAATGTTTATGGAGAGGAGCAGGATAATTTCATTCATTTCCTGGGTGTGTACAGCAGGATAAGGCAGGACCAGCAGTTTGTGACCATAAAATATTCTCTATTCTCATTCTGTCCTGCATCTTGTCTTTTTCCCCCTAAGGTACCAGATGGCAGCAGAGGAAGGCAACGCAGAGAAGAAGAAAATGGTAGGTACCAATATTAAGTATGAAACATGTTTGGTATGCGCGCACAGATTCACTACTTCCCAGTGGTGGAAAAGGTTTTGAAATCCTTTACTCAAGTAAAAGACAAACAAACATCCTACATTCATTTTACTGCGGTAAAATGGTATTTTTAAGGTTGTAAGATTACAGAAGAGCCTCCTAAGACTTTGAGCTACTTTATAAACTGTAGGATAGTTCAAAGACCCTGCACACCCATGGTCCACCCCCGCTGGTATTTGCTCTGATTTTTATCTGATAAGGGTTTTCTTTCCTCAGGACTGTGTGGGCCTGCACAGACAAGGCTTTATTGGCATCATCAGTCACTTTCCTGTTGACACAAGTTACGCTATCATTGTTATTATCATGGGCCTGTAGTTTTCATACTAATACATCTCTTTTTATAAGTTGTGTTTTGTAAAACTGTTGTATTATAATGGAACTGTTGTGGAGAATAAGTAACATAAAATTGAAATTATCAAAGAAAGTACTTCAAAATTGTACTTGTGTACAGTTCTTGAGCAAATCTACCTCATGCTGCTGCTATTATACCGGTACACACATACTGTATAGAGTTGCTAACACACCTGTTGATCCACATGCTGCAATTTAAGGCTTAAAAAAAGCTTTTCCACACATTCCAGCAGCAAAAGTAGGCGAGCTATGTCAGCTCCTCCTGTCATGCAGCAGTGGTAACAAGACTCCTCCGTCCCACCTGATCTGTGTGGGCTTGTTAGTACCTCTCTCAATGTGGGGAGAGAGCACAGCAGGGAGGGTGCAGGGTCAGAAAGCTTCTTTACACTCTCTCTCAGGTAGGTGTGTTGCTTTTCTTGTGCGCAGCCAAATTTTTAATCTCCTCCTTGGTTATTGGTGTAGTTTTAATTCAAGGAAATCAATAGGGGATACGTGCTTTTCAGGCTTTTGGTGCATGCAGTGTTCGGATTCTGTTTTGTTTTTGTTCCATTTGTGTTTCACAAAGATTAAAACACCTTTTTTTTCTAATGAAAGTTTACTATTTTCCTTCCTTTGTGTTTTACCTTACTTCTCTGTTATTTTTGTTACAGCCCTTTCATGCAGAAATGCTCTTTTTAAAAAGATATTGAGTTCTTTTAGGTTGATTGTAGCAACGTTGTTCAGGCTGGTCCAGACTGAAATCTCAACTATTAGATATAATGTATTTACAGTTTGTACAGACATTCATGATTCCCAGAGGATGAATCTTAATGACTTTCGTGCTCCCCTGACTTTTCCTCCTGCACCTTCATTAAGGTTAAAATCTTAATTTGTTAATTACTTTGGTTTATAACCTGTGAATCTAATTAAACTCCCATCAGCCCCAGCTAGAGCTCTAAAATTACTTTTGCCACCTCCATACTGAAAAAAACAATTTAAATGGTTCCGTAGTAAATGCTGTTATTATAAAATGGAAATTTGTCTACAGTACAATTGTTTTAATAATTAAAAGTCATGTGTGGTGTATATATAAAACACGATGTGAATGATTAAATGATAAATTAGCTCACATTTCTTCGTCTCTTCTGCGGTATGTTTTGCCGGTGTGGTGCAAAAATTCAGGACGCCATTGTATCTGCCTGACAGCAGTGACGGGTACACTTTTAGAGGTCACTGTTTCTGTTGCGCCATGTGTGCATGCGTGTGTGAGAGACTTCTTGCGCAATCTTGAATTGTGTACTTGTAATTGTGTAATTCTACACTGACAACTTCATCAGATGAATTTTATGTTTTAATTGCTGTAGTAGTTGAGGCTGTGTCTAACCCCTGGCCCATGATCAGCCCCTAAAATTTCAAGTTTTCCATGATACCCTTTTTTTTCAATCCCCAAGATGGCGGGGTACCCCTGAATTAGAGCCTTGGCTGTACTTTCTGCTTGGTGCTAATTAGCAAATGTTAGCATGCTAATATGCTAAGATGGAGAACATGGTAAACATCTTACCTGCTAAACATACACTTGTTAGCATTTAGCTCAAAGCACCACTGGGTAGAACCTCACAGATCCGAGGGTGTGGCTGTAGAGTCTTGTTGCATCTCCAAGTTGTTGTACTGGGTGGTGTATTCTTTTTTTTTTTTTTTTTNCAAAACAGAAACTGAGCCTGAAACAGGAAAGCTGGTCAAATGTGTTACTGGTGAGACCAATCTCTAAAATAAACATTAGATAAAGATAACGGTCCACAAACCCTATCAGAAGATTTATCCAGGTTAAGTCTTGGTGGAAAGGTGTTTTTTTGTCCTTTGTTGAGGTTTCCAGCAGTCTCTCCCTTTTACCTTTTTCTCATTTCCTGGACTTATTTTCCCTCCCTCTCTCCCTCACTGACTGTCTCTGTTTCTGATTTTCTCTCCCTCCCCGCCCCTCGCCCCCTTCACTCCCTCTCTGTTTCCTTCCCTCTGTGTTGTAGGGGGGTGGGCTAGTTACTTAATGCTGCTCTGATCACTTCTCAAGACTCTCACATCTGGTACAGCTTGTAGCCTTTCCAGCCGGCCAGCAGACACACTCAACACACTCACACGAACACACAACGCCAACTGGACAGCCGGGTCGTCAGCCTTTCAGGTTTTTACTCTCTACTTTGGCAGTTTTTCCGGCTCTGTCGCTTCCTGTTCTGCATCCAGAGGAACCAGGTTTATAGACGTGCATGCTGAGCTGCTCACGGCTCTTTGTCTTTCTGTGCAGTTGTTTCTGTTACTGTCTTTTCTCCTTCTCATGAAGCTGAAATTGTTTGCTTGCTTGTAGTTTAACTTGTGAGTGAGTGTGTGTGGACAGTATTATATTTAGTGCTTTTAGCTTCATTCAGCAGTTGGAGGATCAGGTGGCATCAGTCCAACATTGAGGGAATTCACTGAGCAAACTAAAAACGGATTCAAAGAGCAGCTAGCATCCCTCAGTGTGAGTCTTTATAGTCCAAACAGTGAGTCATCGTATTTAAAGTGTTGATGTGTGACTGTTTGTGTAGCTGGCAGTTTACCTTCTTACTCTTCTGTTAAAATTCTCGTGCATCCACAGACGTATGTGCTCAAAGGCTGTACCTGTGTCTGCATGACGGACATCAAACTGCAGCTATTTGGTCGATTTACGCGATTAGTCGATTGATTGATTAATCAGCAACTGTTTTATTGTAACTTGTGTGAAAACTGTCTCTTGATCAGACAAAACAAGCAACTTGAAGACGTCACCTTGAGTTATGAGTTACACTTTTTCCCCAACATTATAGACTTTTATGCTTAAATTAATGTTTTATTCTGTTGTAAATCCAAAAGACACTGACGCAATCAGCTACAGGCCTCTTTGTCTTGTAACAGTGTGAGTTTAAGCTGAAATGAATTATGGTCATTTTTTTTTAATCAAAAGATTTATAGGGAACTATTTTCAGTCATTTTTCAAACAAATTCCAGCTTCTCCAATGTGATAACTTGATGCTTCTCGTTGCCTCATGGGATTAGTTAACTAAATATCTTTTGGGCTTCTTGAACTAAACAAAGAATTTGTGCTTCCAGGATATTGTGATGCGACATTTTGCACTTGTTTTTATGTTATAAACAGTCAATAAATCAGCAGATTAATGGATAATGAAAATAATTGTTAGTTCTACATCTGACCTGGGTCCAGCTGTATTTGCAGAAATTAGCAGAATGTAAAAAAAGTAACGTTTCCCAATTGTCAGAATTTCTGGATGCAAATGCTGATTGTTTGAAAATACAGTTTAGTTCAGTTAGAACAAATTAGTGACATTTTATTTTTTCTTAAATCCATGTTTGAAAAAGTGACGCTGACATAAAATCAGTCAGATTTTTATCTTGTGGATTTACAACATGAGTGTAGAGCTGAACCGATTAATCATGATGGATAGAAAATGAATGGGCAGCTTTTGTGATAATCGATAAATGATCATATTTCAAATAGTTTTGCCAAACACTTGCTGGTGTAGCTTCTTAAGACTTTTTGCAATTTTAATGGGCACTTTCCCACGATTTTGTGACACGTCATGGCGAAAATAATTAAACACTTAATTGAAAAATAATTGGCAAATTAATGGATAATGAGAATAATATTTGTAGCCCTAATATTTTGTATATCTGCATGATAGTCTGTGTAGTTTGTACAGCAGATCCAGTTGTATTTGCAGTGTATGATTTCTACTCAGGAGACAGAGAAGTGGAGTTTCTGAATTGTCCTGATACATAAACTCCAATGTGATACTTGAGGGCTGAAACTAAATGTTAGTTATTGTTTACAAATACAGTCAGTTCAGGACAAATGTTTTATTTTCAAAAAGTAAAGGCACAGAATCAGTAAGAGACACATTCCTTCATCACTATGAACACATGCACGTAGTTTATTATGACTCAGTCCCACAGACACCGACCTGCTGCTGTAAATACTTGCGGGAGAACCAAATGTGTGTTAATACGCTGCTGCAAATAGTCCCAAAAAATGCACTATTTACTCGAGTTTAAGTTGCTGAAAACTACAGTGCCCATCTGTTTTATTACCGAGCCTCGTGAGGAACTTGTGAGGCTTTTTAGAAAAGGATTTAGGTCTTCAGCAGGAACCAATTTGCTTGAGGCTGATTGTTGGTTTTGGTCTTTTTTGTGAGCTTTGGTGATTTAAACAAAACAGATTCCAGCCTTATCTTTTAACCCAGGATTAAAATGTATTTATGGTCTCCAACTGAATCAGATCCCTTAGTGTAAATAACAGCCGAGTGTTTTTGTTTCTCTACAGGTTGCAGAACCTCTACCGTCAACACTGCGCAGCGGGAATCTGAGTGTTTTAAAGAAACGCTGGGAACAGCAGCAGCCGTCCAGCCACAGAACACAACCTCAAGCCACGCCCTGCAGCCCTGTTGACCCTCTGACCCACATCAGTGAATTAACAAGCCCCAAACCTAGACCTACATTACAGATCGAGAACCAGCCCAGCACCCTGAAAACCACCACACACTCACAAGACCAGGAGCCACAGATCCACTCTCAGACCAGCTACAACCAGCTGCTCTCAGCTCAACCTGAGGATCTGACTGACATGGAGGCGAAGCCCAGCCGAGATGGAGCAGCCGCAGCTGAAGTACCCGACTCTGAGAAGCCAAGTGTTCCTCTCAACAGCCTCAAGATGATGTTTGAGAAGGGAGAGAACCCGACGGACAAGGCAAGTATTGTCTTTTCAGTGACGGTGCCCTGCAGGTTCGGTCCTTATATGTTACACTCCTGAGTAAACAGGATCAAGTACTTTCATTAGAACTGATCAGGTGTTTGTTTATTATTTTTCATGAGTGTAACTTCTGCTGGTCATGTTTCATAACATGGAGTCAGACGTTAATGAGGTGTAAGTTAGCAGTCTGAAGAGTCTCTTTAGTTTCATCTGAAACGGAACAGGATTATAATTAGTTTTGGTTGAAGTAAAAAAAAAAAAAGAAGTTTGTTCTCAAAGAGGTCAGATCCCTCCAGTGCTGTCATGCTACTAGTCACATGGCACAGCCTCACTTCACCATCCTTCGCCTCAACACACAAACCCATACTCAGCTGACTTGCACATCCTCTGGACAAGCATCACTGCCAGGAGCTCTGCTTCATGCGCCTCGGGTAGCTAATTGTATTTTTTGTGGAGCCCTCGGGGCGTGTAAAATGTAAAGTGCTCATTCTTGAGGTGTGACATGTTAACAACGGCCATGCTGTGTTTCCTCAACACAGAGCTGCCTTTTATGACAGGAAGAGGTGTTAAGAGGCATACAGTCGGTCAGTGTTCTGCAAGTTGAGTCAGCTGGACTTGGTAGTCTTCCTAATCAATTTATTTCAAATGAGAGATGTTTTCTCTGCACTTTACTGTACGTGATCGATGAGAACAAATGGCAGCACAGTAATTTAAGCAGCTGCAGTCGATATTTTTATATTAATGGATCACATGACTACTTGTATCTGAAAGAGCTCACTTGAAGTGAAAAAATCACTTTATCTTTTCATGGGATTTGTGGAGAAAAAGAAAAATATGGAATCTCACCAGACTTATCCTCAAAACCTGATCCAGTTTCTGAGATTTCATGGGAACCAGAACCAACAAAGGGAGTGACCCTTCGTAAAAAAAAAAAGTGACCTGTAGTCTGAAAACATTAAAAAATGTGCTGTTCTAACAAAGATTTAGTTTTTCCACTGCTTTCAACTCAACACTGACCTCATATGTGGGCTTCTTAAGAGTGAGCACCATGGGGAGTTGGGAGTGATTTGGAAAGTCTTTTTTTATTGCATGTTGCATTGATGTCTTACCAAAGGAGGAATTGTTTAGGGAAATCCTCGAGCAGAAATACAAGATCTATACAGTTCTGTAGACACATAGTCGAGGGAGCTTTACAATAGCGTCCACTGTATAGCTGAGGCCGGGCCTTCAGCTTCTCTTTGTTGAGCTCCCCTTCACAGGGCAGATGATGTAATGGTGCAGGCTGGCAGGCTCATGACTGCAGACAGCTGATCTGCGCCTCTTCAGACCGTCTCCCCTAAGGCCATCAAAGCTCCCCTCCTCCCCTCATCAATCATCCCTGTTGTCCACTTCTCTGCTCCTCAGCCTGCCATACATCTCTCCTGTTTTCTCTCTCAACCCTATCCTCCTCCTCCTACACATCATCAGAGACCTCGATCTCCTCTCTCTCCATTTTTGTTTTAGCTGCTGTTGGTCCAGAACTTTGGTCCAGACTGAAATATCTCAATATATACTGGATATATAAGCACACAATTTTGTACGGACATTCATGGTCCCCAGAGAATAAATCCTAATGCATTGATCCCTTGACTTTCCCTCTAGCACCACTAAGAGGTTCACATCTGTGGTTCAGAGTGAAATGTCTCAACATTCATGCCCTCCCAGGGTGAATTGTAATAACTTCAGTGAGCCCTTAATTCAGGTGGACAAACTACGGCCTGCGGGCCAGCTGCGGTGGTTTTGTGGCTTGGGCTCACTTCTAATAAAGTGCATGTACATCCTAGTTTAAACACTAGATGTCGCTGTCATCTTGAACAACTACTAGCACTGTCATTGGGTGTGTTTGACTCATAGGTTTGACTTCAGCTTTGCAGCGCTGGCTTAACGTGATGCATGCTGGACTTGACAAAAGCTGTACTGGTTAGAAATTTTGTCCGACTTTCACCGGCGCTGCAAAGCGTCACCATGTCACATGACATTAAATCCTCACGGGAGCAAGGTGGCTGCAGTTTTCTAAAACCGGCGACCCTAGTTGCTTTTCTCCTGCTGCACCAAGTTGGAACCACCTTTTGCTCGATGTCTCGATCAGTCATCGCTCTAAGCTCACGCCCTCTACTGGAGGTAGAATTTGTCTGACTTGACGGCGGTGTTTGTATACGCCAGCCCCCACAGTCATCTCCAGCTTATGTTTGACTATCAAGTCGGCGAAAATGAGCCGTAGTCATCTCGAACGAACGAACAAATGAGTTGCTGCCATTTTGAACTACTACTTGACTTTCAACGTTTTTTTACTTGGCGAAGAAAACTTTTACCTCAGTTGATTAAACATAACGGAACTGAAGCGACGGAAGATAGCGCGTGATTGCTGAAAATTTCAGAATTTGGCCCCTGACTTATTATATGGCCCCAATGAAAAAGTTTGTCCACCTCTGTCTTCATTTTTCTTTAGCTTATGACTTAATACCTTTTGAAACTAATATTCCCATCCTCCTCAGATGTACTCCGAACCGGTACTGAATTTAGTGCTAATTAGCAAATGTAAGCATGCTAGCATGCTAAACGAGAACAGTGAACGTGGTACAAATTTAGCTGCAAAACATTCATGTGTTAGCGTCGAATGTTAGCGTTTAGCTCAAAGCACTGCTGTGCCTAAGTAAAGCCTCACAGAGCTGCCAGCGTGTCTGTAGGGTCTTATTACATATCTCACCCGAGCCCATATCTAAATAACTCCCCTCCCCATTCACTCCCCTACACAGGCTGGGTGAAGCACGGCGTCATGAGGTGCTATGAAATTAATTGACCCCCACCCTGCTTGCCTAGCAAACCAA
>JAPMOB010208430.1:0-25955 GCA_029875015.1 Lepomis gibbosus
AGGCCTATACCTAACACCATGCCAAAAATTAAAAACTTTTCCAGAAGTGCCCAATTTTCATGAATTGCATCCTAGCTATAATAATAAGACAAACAGACAGATAGCCTACTTTTACATTCAGTCCCAGGCCTACACGATTGCAGCAGTAGTAAGAATCATCCCATCCCGGGAAAATAAAGTGAGCTCACCTGGAACAGTTAGCAAATTTTTGCAGTCTCTCTCTCTCTCTCTCTCTCCCCTGTTCGTTATGTCTGTGGTCTGGTGGCTTTGAAGTTTTCAATATTTAGTTTAAGTTGGCCGGTTTTCTTTTTTTCTAATGTAAAATATTTCTCTATCAAATTCGGAGAAAATATTAGATATTTTCATGGGCTATAATTTCAAAATACTACATCAGATTGCTCTGATATTGACAGAGGGTCACCCTGAGGTGGTCTGCTATCACTGTGAAGTGAAATGAGTCAGTGGACACAGAGGGTTTTCTTGTTACATGAGTTTGAAATCAGGAAATTCTGTGAAAATATTAGACATTTTTGCGTTGTTTTCTTTTTACATAAGTTTGCATCTTGGCTAAATTTAGTAATATTTCTGTGAAAATGTAATATTTTCTTAAGCATTTATTTATTTAATCGTTTCTGACACAGCAATTGCATTATGTTCAGCAGAAGCTCACTTTTATTTTGAAATGTGCTGCGACACGATGTTACCGTAATGTCTAGGGAAAAAAAACACGCATCGCAAAACAGCGCGAGGGCTGGCTTGACTGTCGTTTTTTTTTCGAAGTGGCGTCACTTAACTGGTCCTTCAGAAATGCTTGAGAAAATGTAGCGTGTGTGGAACTACGGCGCTACTCTGTCAATAAAAGAGCTTCGTTACTGAAAAGCTAATTGATTCAGAAAATAGTGAAGCTATCACCAAGCTACTGAGAAAAGTAGTTAAACTAGTAAGCGACGCTACTTCCCAACACTGAATATTTCATTAGTTGAGTACATGTCAGATTTATCACATGAATCATTAGCGAAAAGGTGCTGCTTTCAAACATTGTCCAAATCCAGTAATTTCATGGTACCTTGGGAAAGTATTTTTAGTCACTTTAAAATACAAAACACATGGCGTGGCTGCTGCATTTTGTAGTTTATCTTGAAACACTTAAATAAGGGTCTTATTTTAAAATATATTTTGATGTATTTTTGCCCATCCCGACCTACAGACTTTAGCAGTGTGCATAGCTAGGAAGGCAGTTGATATAAAGTAATGGCCATACTACAACAACAACAGCAGCAACTCCATATCAGAAACACAATATCCAAAGATGAATGCCAGGTACCTCGACAAAGTGAAGTGACTGCATGTTTTGAAGGCTGCGTTCCAGGACAGCTAGCTGATTGGACATGTGGAGTATTTTGTTTCCTAGTTCCTCGTTTTCCATCTCTAGAAAATCCACCCTTGACATCAAAACACCTCGTTATTGTCAGTAAACACATACATATTTACAGCCCTAGAATTACGTTAGCTATTTAATATTTACATAATGTGTAAATAATTTTAAGATGTTATATTTTGACTAAGTTCAGTACCTGCATTTGGACAAAGACGCTGAAATATCACTTTCTTTCTTGTTGAGCTCCTCCTCATTTAGCTGTTGTAGTAGTCTTCTCCTCTGGACAAGTAGTTTGTCATTTTCCACAGTTATACTTATGGTAAGCTCTTTTTCCTGGGAAAGAAAAAATATTTGACTTTCTTCATTCATCATCCATTTTTATATAGCCTCATTTATTTAATAATGGTCAATAGAGGAAGACTTATCAATACAGGAATTACACACTGCCTGTGACTCAGCATCTCCATTCCTTATTCATACTGTGGACGAAAATAGTGGTAATGCTTTTCTTCACTGAGAAAACACACTTACTATTTTATTATATATCAACACAAGTAGGAAAAAATATTGATAGTGAAATCAAATTAAATTAATAAAAAAGTTATCCAATTAAGTTTAAAGCAAATAATGCTGTTTTGTTTTTTTAAACAAGATATACCTCAAACACCCTGTTTTATTTTGTGTAAAGAAGGACAAAGCTGAAGATTTACCTTTGATAATGAATGGGAACACAAGGACAGTTCTCGCTCTAGATTTTTTATCTTCTCATCACGCCATGTTGTTTCATCATCACATTTTTGTTTGGCTCGACACAGTTTTGACTTGTGTTTTTCTTTCATCTCATGGTATTTACTGTAAGAAGATGGACAAAAATAACATACTTTATATAACAAATCCAGGATAGAAAATGCCAATTTAACTGGCGCAAAAAAGCTACATATTGTACATCATATATTAATATTATACTATGAAGGGTCATATGTAATGTGGAACAATTGGTGTTTATTTTTACATAAAATTTATTGGCTAAGAATAAAAAAATGTCTAATCAGGCTTTATATTGTGTTTCTGTAGTTTTGGAGAGACGTTTTCCATCTGACAACATTATGGGCCTGTTACCTCCGCTCTTTGTCAAGACATATAAGGGTTTCACAGATCTCCTTCTTAAGTGTCTTGAGCTCGTCTTGTGTGGTCGCCAGAGTTTTTACTGCTTCTTGATAATCAGGAACTTGCTGAGGTGAAAAGTACAAACATCAGCAGTGTCAGGAATGAATGGCTCTTTCTCCCAGCTTAACACATGGGCAGCGACAGCTCCTGCCATAATGTACTGGTTAAACGTCGTAATATGTACCCATACATAGCCCTGATAGGGTACCAGTTTTTCCAGTATATTTAATATTAAAGAAATTACCTTACAGAGTGTGTTTTCCTTGTTCTGCAGCTGCTGTAGTTGTGTCTGTAGCTCTTCGTCCTCTATTGCAAAGGAGTCTTTCAGCTGACAGTGAGTCATTTCACAATGTTGTGAATCTGCCTGTTTTTGCTTCCACAACCTTCAAACACACACAGAAACCTCACCTATGTGCTGCTGCAACATATAGAGTTGGCATGCACATACAGTAGTTGCTGGATAGTGTAAGGAGGAGGAATATCCTACTTTTGATCCTGAAGATTGTTTTCTTTGCTGCAGATGGTAGCTATAAGGTCAGCCAGGTCATTATGAGAATGACCCAATTGTTGCTTAAGGGAATGTATCTGAAAGGATAAGAAAAAGTTTAGACCTTGTGTGATAGGAAACAGAGGGCTTTGTAGTGCATTTCTCTTTAAAAAAATAAAATCAGAGTATCTATTAATAAATTAAGTAATATTTTAATATATAGAATGGCTCACTTCTGACTCCTTCTCCAAAAGGCATTTTGACTGTGCTCTGAGTTTATTTTGTAAATCTCTGCAGATCTCATTGTTCTGTATCAACTCAGTTGCCTGGAACTGGAAACACAGGAACATTCAGTCATGTACTGATCACAAATCAGGCAGGCAACAAAGTCAATCCCTGCGCATCAGCTGATCATGTGACACAGAAAATGTAACAATAGCAGCCATTTTCTCATTGCATTCATGGGCACAATCCATGCAACGTGCCTTATTTAAGCTGCTATAGCCTACCTACCCCATCTCCTTTCAGGCCGTGTCTGATTAATCATGTCATTCTGTATTGATGCCTGCTCTGTTTTGTACACTAGGGGGTATTTGCTGCTGATCTCTGCCTCAGGCTTTCCATGTATGCACATAGATGGGCAGAGGGGTGTGCTTTCTCCCAAAACAGAGCCATGCCATCAAACATACCTACTGCAGCGCAATATCAGATTCTTTGATGAAAGTAGTCCTGTCTGAACTTCATTTCACAAGTCATGCTTGCTGATACCGATGTGTTCAACACTTCTTTTCACAATAAGATTCAGAGACAGCAATACAATACTGTTCAGTAAAAACAAACTATGTTGAACGTGTACCATTTGATCTAAAATTCAGTTCTGCTCTGTTTGGATGGCAGTTAAAGCAGGTGTCATCTTCTCACGTAATGATGAAGGATTTGTACAGTGAGACTTACTTTATCTAACTCATCCGCTTGATTGGCCTGCTCGGCCCGCTGTTGCAGCTCCTGCAGTGCTGACTCCAGCTGCTCTACTTTCATCTCTAGAGACAAAACCTGAGAAACATTACACACAGATTAATGTAGTGGAGATGGAAGTTTCTATGCCGAATAATAATACAGGCACCAAAGCTTCCAATATTTGCAATAATTACAAATAAATCACCTATTGGAAGTGTTGGTGTCTGTATTATTATTATCATGACTGAACTCAAACTAAATAAATCAGTGTTGTCTCCAGATTTGTACACACATTTTTAATATACACACAGTACAGAAAAAATACCCCTGCATCATTTAAAATGAAGGATAGTGAATGATTCTACATTTTCAAAAAAAAGACAAACTTTGTTACTATGTGCTCACCCACATATCTGCCACCAAACACACAGTGATTTATTTAGACTGTACAATTAAATCTCAGTGTGGGTTCACAACCAAGGCCGTGTTCACAAAAGGCAAAAACTCAAAGGTCCAGAAATTGAAAACAAAGCCATGTGGTGGAAATTTTGTTCGATTATTGGTCATACAGTCTGTGGTTAAAGACATCAAATCCCTCCAAAGTTTTGTATGAACATCTTATAAGAATGCGGGTATCAAATAATTTAATATACCTTATCACCAAAGAAAATTCCTTGTATTTCTAAAACACTACTTGGCAATAAAGCTCCTTCTGATTCTGTTTACAGAATCCATATTTATCTCCTTGAATTAATGCAGATACATCCCTACATGCTACATACCAAAAAAAAAAAAAAAAGTTGTTCAAAAGTTGCTACTCTTTAATCAAGAACAAATCATATCAGTGTTTCCCATACATTCATTTATTTGTGTTGGCCTGCCACAATAATAATGCTGACCGTATTAGAATGCAGCTGGATTTTCGAGGGTAGCACGCTGTATATAGCTGGTAGTCAATATCGACGCTGACCCCCCCACCCCTGCCACAGTTACACTGTCATTCTGTGGGAAACACTGCATATTATGATACTTAGCTTATATTATATAATGTATGTAGTTGATATAGTGAGCTGTTTCTTATATTGTCAATTTTATTTTCATAGTCATTTTTCCTTTTTCTATATTCATACTGAAAATCAAGATCAAGCAAGCTTTTGCGTTTTGCTCCATGGGAGGTTTCTGTCCACCCTGAACTTGTCTTGGGAAACCTGTGTTACCGTTTGACAGATGTACCACGCCAGTCAAACTTCCCACCTTATGTTCTTGACATGTATTTTCTCCAAGCAATTTTACTGTATGTCTAGCCCACAAATCCTTCAGGGTGTTTAATCAGGGTTTTTCTATTATTTAAACTCACTCATTGAAATTTGACAAATTATAAGTAGCTTTAACAGACATAAAGGTCAAGTTGATCTTATGATCAAGTTATGTTCCAGATAAGAGATCAACTCTATGAAAACGCTACCTGACCAATCAGCTCTCTTGTAAAATGACCTCACCATCTGTTGGAAAATCCCACGGACTTTATAGGCTGCTTTTATGTTTGCTGCAGTGATACAGAGAAACTCTTGTACGCTATAGTGATATCATCCTACAGTGACTGCCAGAAATCTTTAGGCTATTGTAGGCCTACAGGTTTTTACAGTAAGCCTACTAACTGCTTTGAAATGTGTTAAATATTTTTTACTTGCTCCCAGTTTCACACAGCCTGTTGTAGCCGTTAATAAATGGGTTTCATTTTTCTTATATGAGGCTGATTATAAGCAGTTTGGTAGGGATAATGAAATTTTTAATATAAAATGGAGGTATTTATTTTAGGTTAGTAGCTATCTTATAGGCTATCACAGAGACTGGTCATGTTGAGGTGTGTTTTCAGTAGCCTAAATGTTGAGATTCAACCACTATTTGAGCACATTTTATGGCATGAATGGATTTTTTCGTTTCACTGCTTTATGAAGTTAATTTAGAACAATGTTTGGAACAAGTGAGGGTGTTAAATAATTTTATCTAATTTTGAAGTGAAAAGAAGTTTTTTAAGTGAGGTGGAACGAACACTTAGTCAGTGCCTCAGTCTTTTAATGTGGAAACACTGACACACAGTCGAGCTGAATAGGGCTGATATTTTCATACAGCTCATAAGAACACATCAAAACAACGCATTAAGTTTATAGACTACGCCTGTTCCTTCAAGTATTCACACGGTTGGCGATTTTCTGTCTTCCTGCATGTGTCAGCTGCAGCTGTGTTACTTAGACCATGTTGTATTTCTGTAGTGTTACAGTTTGCTGTGTTTGTAAAATATGATGCTCTGAGGCCAGTGGACTTGTTCATGTCTGATTGGTCATCTGCTGCTAACACCGCCTTTTTTATGTGAAGGAGCTCCCGGCTGGATAGGGAAACCCTGGGTTGACTTAACGAGTTGATAACCAGCTTCGTTGTACCACTTATCCAGACCACGATTGTTAGGATTAGTTAAGCCAGATAACTAAAAGATATCCTGGGTATGTTGAACTCGCTTTGTGGTACAGGCCCCATATCACCTGTAAGTCTCACCGTTTTGGCAATAAACCTCACCTACTCACCAGTTTCATCTCTCTGTCTGCGTTTGGTTCCACAACCTCTGTTTCCAGTGATCAGCCAGGTGGCTGATTGTAACAAAACCATCCATAATAACTTGTCCTAGTTATTTTTATGCACTCACAGTCTCCTCCTTTTCCAGAAGGCATGTTGTCTGAGCAGTGAATTTCTCCTGTAAAGTTCTGCAGGTGTGTTTGCTCTGTGCCAGCTCTGCTGCTTGAGACTAAAAAAGGAACAAACAGGTACTTTTTTTACACATACAGTACATGAATGTATAGGGTGTGTCATTTGGAACTATTTCGAGATCAAGAGGTTTCTATTGGTGATTTAGTAGAAATGGTCAATCTTTCAAACCAGTCTCCACTGTGTACTGTCTCCTACTTTAAATTGCCATCTCTACTGTTAAATACATGCTGAAAATAGCAATCTGTTATAAAATGACTGACTGTGGGAGGGGCAGGCTGTTTCAGTGTCAGATGTAATGCTCAGCGATCTGTACATTGGGACTTGTGCTAATTCATTAGATTGGTTGGCCTGAACCTGCACAGTGAGGAGCTGCTGCTCAGTCTGCTGCTGCAGCTCCTGTGGCTCCTGCAGGGCCGACTTCAGTGGTTCCAGCTCCCTCTGCCTCAATATAACCTGGTAAAATATAAAAAACACATTTATTGGATATCTTAATAGAAATATAAACTATTGTTGGTCTGTAAATCTTTCTGCTCAGAACAGCCGCGTATTACTAGATTAGACTAGTTTAGATTTTAAACACAACCATTTATCATTTTGTATTTGTTTATTATTGTTCTTATTATTTATTTTGTATATCATAATATCACAAGCATTGTTAATTATCTCTTCGTTTACCAAAAGGCTTTCAGTCTGGGCAATGAGGTTCTTCTCTCTTGTACTTACATGATAATTCAGACATGCTTTGATTTAATGTGATTTCAATTAGTATTTTACAGGCTGAACTGTCACCCTTGAACACTGGGCTACTGAATACACCTAAAAGAGCAATATATTTTCACTTTTAATGAGTTTAAGCAGTGACGCTTACTTCACCAAGCTCCGTGGTCTGGTTGGGCTGGATCTGCACAGCTAGGAGCTGCTGTTGGGCTGACTCCAGTTGCTTCACCTTCTCCTGCAGAGACACCACCTAAGACAAACACACACACAATAGTGTGTTGCGCAGCAAATCATTTTTATCACTGATAATCTGCTGCTGATATTCTTGATTTATGAATTAAACATTTGGTCTATGACATATCAGAAAAGTGAAAAATGCCCATTACAATTTCCCATAGCAAAGGTAGACCTATTTAAATGTATTGTTTTGTCTGTTGTTTGTTTACTATAAACAAAGAAAAACAGGTATCCAGCAGGTATCTTACCGTCTGCTGCAGAGAGCTTTTCTCAGCGTCCAGGGAGCGTACCCTGCTCCTCAAGGCTCTGATCTCAAGGTCCAGACGATCGTTCAACTCTTTGGCCTTTCTTAGTTCCACCATTTCTTTTGAAGTAAAGTCAGATAATGCACTCAGATTATATACACTCACCGGGCACTTTCTTAGGTACACCTGTTCAATTGTTTGTTAACACAAACTAATCAGCCAATCACATGGAAGCAGTTCAATGCATGTAGGCATGTAGACATGAGACAACTTGCCAAAGTTCAAACTGAGCATCAGAAGGAGGTGGATTTAAGTGACTTTGAAGGAGGCATGCTTGTGGGTTCCCGACAGGCTGGTCTGTGTATTTCAGAAACTGTTGATCTACTGGGATTTTTCACGCACAACCATCTCTGGGGGTTACAGAGAACGGTCCGAAAAACAGAAAATATCCAGTGAGCGGCAGTTGTGTGGATGAAAATGCCTTGTTGATGTCAGGGGTCAGAAGAGAATGGGCACTCTTTCGAGATGACAGAAAGGCAACAGTAACTCAAATAACCACTTGTTACAACCAAGGTATGCAGAAAACCATCTCTGAATGCACATGTCGAACCTTAAGGGAGATGGGCAGAAGACCACACCGGGTGCCACTCCTGTCAGCTAAGAATAGGAAAACCGAGGCTACAAATCGCACAGGCTCACCAAAATAGGACAACTGAAGACAGGAAAAATGTTGCCTGGTCTGATGAGTCTCGATTTCTGCCGCAACATTCACATTGTAGGGTCAAAATTTGGAATAAACAACATGAAAGCATGGATCCATCCTGCCTTGTATCAACAGTTCAGGCACACTTTGGGCCCCTTAGCACAAACTGAGTATCGTTTAAATGCCACAGCCTACCTGAGTATTGTTGCTGACCATGTCCATACCTTTATGACCACAGTGTACCCATCTTCTGATGGCCACTTCCAGCAGGATAATGCACCATGTCACCAAGTATAAAATGATCTCAACCTGGTTTCTTGAACATGACAATACATTCACTGAACTCCAATGGTCTTCACAGTCAGCAGATCTCAATCCAATAGAGCTCTTTTGTGGAGGAATGTAGTGGAACAGGAGATTCAAATAATGGATGTGCAGACGACAAATCTGCAGCAACTGTGTGATGCTACTATGTCAATATGGACCCAAGTCTGAGTAATGTTTCCAATTCCTTGTTGAAAGTATGCCATGAAGAATTAGGGTAGCTCTGAATCCTAAGTTGTCATAAGATTTGAATTTGTCGATGAATGTGTTTGTTTAGGTGTGTAATAGACTTTGACTTCAAAGTATCCCTTGCCTCTCAACCAGTGCATGCTAATCTCCAGAGGAAAAAAGAAAGAACCTGAGCTGTGAGGGAATTGTAATAGCTTAACGAATACACGACAAAATAATTCTCACCGTATTTCTTCAGTTTTTCTACTTCCTGTCTGAGTTGCTGAACCTCCTGCTGTGCTG
This sequence comes from Lepomis gibbosus, assembly GCA_029875015.1. Taxonomy (NCBI): domain Eukaryota; kingdom Metazoa; phylum Chordata; class Actinopteri; order Centrarchiformes; family Centrarchidae; genus Lepomis; species Lepomis gibbosus. The sequence continues at coordinate 9,450 of JAPMOB010208430.1, forward strand.
CCTCCAGCTCAGGCTCTAAAAAAAAAAAAACACAACAGAAGTTAGAATAAACAGATGTTTTCACAGTACACTTCACAAAGTAGCTGGTAAAGTCTCCTTTTCAATTTAGAGCAGTGAGTATGTTTGGATATTGCATGATGTCTTCTGAAAGCTAGTGATTTACATTATTTTTGGAGGATTCTACAGAAAATTTTTGATCTTTTCTTTTCCAGCAGACGTGACCGCCTTGATTTAAAGATACGTGAGAAAAAGAGGAAGCACTGAGATAGTGGTGAAAGCATGCAACCATTTTATTGTCATGAAATCTCTCTGATAATGCTAAGAAATATCTCACCATAGGCTCTTTGGGTCATATGAGCAGACTCCAGCTCATCAGTCAATCGCCGGATCTCGTTGTGGGCCATGGCCAGCCGACGGGAGCCCTCCTCCAGGTCCCGCTCCAGCCGGGAACATTTCCTCTCCACACTGCTTTCTTGGTCAGCCAAATGTCTGGCCTCAGCCTTAAAAGAGAGACAGAAAGAGCAACTGAAGTCACTGCATTACTGTGAAGAGAACTGGTGAAAACAAACAAGAATGTTAAATAAATGCATGCAAGAAGAGACGAGGGACCTTGAAAAGTACACTGGATCAAGATGCATCAGTGGTGTAGTGTCTTGAAATTCTTCTGCCATGCAAAGTTCCCTAGCTTGTACCGGTAACAGAGCTTTATAACGCTGGAATAAAAAAATAAAAATTAAAAAAAGAGTTTGCAGTTAAGGTGGATGCTGCTGAACAGTTTTGAAGGGAAAACATGCAGAAAGATCCTCACGTTCAAACATGCACTATGAGATGCACAAAATAAAGTCAGTGTGGCTGATTGCGTCTGATTTTCCTACTGACCTGAGTGCAGTTTTTGTTGTTTGTTAGTATGGGATGAAGTAACATTACTGTATATGAAAGGACATACAGGAAAAAGCGTATGTTTGCTCTGTGAAGCTTTGTGGAGTCCAAATAGTCTCTTCCAGGGGCTCTGGCAATGATGTGATGCCCCCTTGTGGCAAGGCTAGGGAACATCATTAAATCAAGAGTCAGAATAAGCAGTTTGAACAAAGAAATTTATGAGACATGGCCTACAACTTAAACAATATTAAACATTTCAGAATTTGTCCACATTAATGTGACTACATTTATACAAGAATCATCACATGAGGGATCACGCTTTAAATAAGTAAACTTAAAACTTCTCTCTGGTGTTTGCTTTCTTTTCTCAATTAAAGGAAATTATAAGCTTGTACACTGCTGAGAGTACTGAGCGTTATAAAATGATTAAATTAAATGATTAACAATAACCTGTCTCTCACTTTTACACCAACTCTCTTTACTGTTATGCTCAAATAAAGATAAAAATGGCAGGAACCAAAGCACCGATTAAACCTAGCATGTTCTCCCTCTAACCTGGTGTGCATTGGTGTTCAGTGCTTTGGCTTCAGTCCCCAGCGGGCTTACCGTGTTTCCATCACCCGTCAGGTTGTCGGGAACCTCACTCATCTCAAGTAAGGAGGCTCTCTCCACCAGGAGGTAGGCCACCTGCTCGCTGGGGCTGTTGTGAATCAACTCTGTGAGACCCTGCTGGTACAGCATTTTAGCCACCTCGCTTATCTGGGCATCTATCACAACGGAGAATGGTGAAAGATTTATAATGCTTTATAATCTGAAAGTCTGTGGACTAAGGGTGTCTGAGGTCTTGTTCCAAGAAAGCAGTCAGTTTACGTGAGCTTTGACTGTAGAAGTACCACTACCCCGTTCATATTATCCACTGTGTGGTGCTCTTTAACGGCAGCAAGGAAGTTAATCGAACATTTGACAAACCAACCAGTTAGTCTTCATCCTTGAAGTCCCTTCTCTTGTGAAAGAGAAACAGTTTAAAAAAACATAAATAAATCATTAATAAATAAATTGTGTCGCATGTCGAATTTTGTTTTTGAGTGTGGATTGGGCTCACTGGGGATATGTTTTACATTATACTTTTGGGTTTTACATGAGAAAATACATACGTTTGACATACATTCCTCAAATATAAACTGGGTGGTTTGTCAAATGTACATCTGATTAACCAACCCACCTCCGTGGGTTGGTTAATCAGCCACGGAGGTGGGTAGCACACAGTTGGTCCCCTGAACTTTTCTTTGGAACCAGTGGATGAAACAGTTTTAATTTACATGTCGTAAATTGTCCAACATGGCAAGACAAGAAAATGGCTTGTTAGTGAAAGAAATTGTAAATGATAATGTAAAAAGTAATAAGTAGTAAGCTTTTAGTGCCTGACACAAGAGTAATATATTCTCAAAATCTGTCCTGTAAATCTATTATATCATACAACAATTCTCAAAGGATAAAAGAAATCTTCATAGTGAAGAAATCCACTACTGCTCTTGCTGCTGGATTATTTGTAGGTGGTGTACAGGTAAAAATGTCCAACCCTGAAGAGATATTAGGCGTCGCAGCTGGTCCTTGAGCTTATCGTTTTCGTCTTGTATCTCCTGAGCCAAAACATCTTTGTGCTGTGTAAAGACTCTGATCTGCTCCAATGACTTGCGTACCTTACAAAAAGACAGAAAGCCAAAGTCGCTAATAGACACTGAACGTGTGATGTCACAGGTAATTCGGCAGAGATAACATACCTCCGCCATCTCTGCTAAGTGTTGTGAACGCTGTGTGTTCAGGTCCCACGTCACACTGCTCAGACGGCTTTTTGTGCGCTGGAGGCCGCGCCATAGCAAACACAGCTGAGACTCCTGAGGGGAGTCAGGCGCAAGGCCCTCTTCACTAAACCATGCAGCGATCTGCTCCAGCACCTCCTAGAGACAGTATGGGCAACATGTGAACATGGTCACTGACAAACCACCTTATCTCATGCTATAAAAAAGGTATTTCTGTCTCTCACTACTTCCATTGCTGAGGAACAAATTGAACAATTTTCCACTTAAATCTCTAATGTGACATTAATATGACACTTTACCTGTGTGGACAGGATACCATTATTAAAATTATTTATTTTTAGGATAAGATCAAGTTCATCATGAACCTGTTTTTTTCTGGCAATATTTATCGCTCAATGTCCTGCAAATCTGAACCTGGAGTGAAATTACTGACACTTCTGTTGGCTGTGTCTAAAGTTGTTTGCCCATTTTGAGGAACAGCTGTTTCTTTCTGTGGAGACAGCTGGCACCGCCCATATGTTTCTGTTGAACTGCTTCTTCCTTGTGTATCTGAGGTGGTCTAACATGAACACGAATAGACGACGGTGAAGTTAGCTTCAGATTCGGCAGTTAAGGGGAAAGCTAAGGGGAACTTAACTGATTAAAGAATCAGTCTGAGTTAACTTAAATTGCTGCCTCTTTGCACCTCTTAGTGCTGTGAAAGCTGTTAGGCATTTTAGGTAAAGCCTTAACGCTGTCTGAAACACTTTTAGATTTGAAAAAAAAAATTGAAAATGAAATAAGGGCAATTTATCTGCTTTTTTCACATGTAGACCACATTGGACCAGGTCCAAATCAATAACCACTACACCTTGAGCTCCTCAAATCAATCAACAATAAACATGGAACAGAACAGCAATATTATAAAGGGCTATACTTCACTGCTTTTTTGGATGTAGACCACATTAGACTATGGTTTCTTTAGACCATTTTTTACAGAAACCCGTTTCTCTGGGACAATCTAGTCCAGATTTGAGAGCTCTAGGTGTAGTGGTTTCAGATCTAGACCTGGTCTAATGTGGTCTACATACAAAGAGCAGATAAATCACTCTTTAAAGTATTTTCACAAATCTCAAACTATGTTTTAAAGAAAATTTAGTCTCTCTGGGACAGTCTAGTCCAGATTTGAGAGCTGGATCTGGTCTAATGTGGACTAACTTACATGTAAAAAAAAAAAAAAGCAGATATATCGCCCTTCAAAGTATTTTCCCAAACTGAATAAAGGTTTCGCAAATCTGACACTATGTTTTAAAGAAACCTTTGCCTGTGTGGGACAATTTAGTCCGGATGTGAGAGCTCTGGTCTTGGATCTGGACCTGGTCCAATGTGGTCTACACGTGGGGGGGAAAGCGGTAAAAAAAAAAGTCCCTTTTTTCATTTTCACAAAAAAATATTTTTTTTTCAAATCTAAAAAAGTGTTTCAGACCTAAACAGGCTAACAGCTTTCACAGCAATAAGAGGTGCAAAACCCGGAGAAAGAGTCGCTGAACTTCCCCTTAACTTTCCCCTTAACTGCCGGATCGGGAAACCAACTTTATTGACTCATGTCGTAAAAGCAACACACAGTAATAACTGACCACACTTTTAAGTCAACCCACAGGGATTTATTTTAAAGTCTAACTTTGTGAATACCCAAAAGTATCCGAAGATGCAAAGGATGAATTCAATGGGAAATGAGTATTAAATGATTCACAAGTCATCTTTACCGTTAATGGACTGGTGCAGACATAAATAAAAAACAAGAGAATTCAATCAGTCCAACGCTAGTAACGTTACCGTTAGTACTGGAACAAGCTGAGGATGCTGTGTGATATAGCGTAGACTAGGATGATATTTTCAACCTTGAAGTTAATAAGAAACAATGTTCACCAATTCCATCATTTGCAGGGGTGAAGTAGATCGAACTTTCCATTGTGAAGGTGTAGGGTTTTGCTAGCTGTTAAGTAACTTAGCCTAAAGTAAACGAGAAAAATAGTGGGCTAGAATGCGTCCAGTAACGTTAACATTAACTTACCTCTGACTGATCCATTTGTCCTGCGGTGAAAAACAACTTTACTCCGTGGTTTACGCTCACATATTTGGACTTTACTTTTGTCGTTTCCGAAACTCAGCTCTTGCTGGCGTTGACACAGAACCTCGCGATCCAAAACACCGCTACGTAAACACGCGAGTCGACCGTTGTTGTCTTTCCGTTGTTCAACGGTTCTAAAATATTTTTAACGGTGCGTAACAAACATGAACGCAGGCGCTCAACTCCCCATAAACTCTGGACCAGATTCACACGACAACACGCTCGTTAAAAAACAAGCGACAGAGAGTGAAGACACAACGTGGGCTCAGGCTGCAGGAATGTAACGCAAGTATCACTCACTGTCTGTCCGTTGTTGCGAGGTTCTGCGCACTGTGATGCTCGGGGGTTGTCCATGGGTCCTTGAAGGAGTCTTATGGGACTCTTAACAGTGTGAATAGTTTAAATCCACTGGTAAACTTCAGTAAAAACGAAAACTTTGTGAAAGAATCCATTTCATGTTTGATCTTGGAATTTTGTGTAATCTGTTCTGTAGAGTAAAATGATCGATACCTCTATTACAGGCAGTGGTGGAATTTAACTAACTGCTTTTATTAAAGTCCTGTTAGGAAAAAATGGAGGTAGCCTCATTATATTACTTGAGTACTTACATTTCTACTTATACCTCTACTCCCCTATAATTGAGAGAGAAACATTTTTCTTTACATGACAGTTATAGTTACTTTAAAATAAGGATTTCACACACTTAATGTTAAGCATTCTTGTTTTAAATAAAATTTCCCAACATATATATAAAATAGTAGCACCACTTTAATTGACTACAGCAGTAAAATGCTGCTTACACATTGAGGCTATGCAACATTCATAATAATCCACAATATGATTTACAATAGTCATAGTGGCCATTTTTACTTTACTTTTGATACTTAAAGCATGTTTTGCCAATAAAACTTACATTTACTTGAGTAAAAGTTTTAATGCTGGACTCTGGAAATACTGTGGAGGTCTTCATGCCAAGCTGTGCAGCTGGATGAAGCATGAGTACATGTGCAGCACTGGTGCAAAAGTGTGGCTTTATTAATACAAATACAGTTGAAACAAGACAAATGTGTGTCAAATGTGCTATTCGGTCTATCCTTCAGTAGAGTCTGAATTATTTGGCATAAACTACCTTATCATATTTTCTTCCAGATCATAATGTAGTTTGCATGTCTGCCATACAGATTTTGAGTAAATGCTCTGTGTTTATGCCAGAGGAATGTTATTTTTAGTGTTGAGTTGGTCCAGAACACAAATTTGAGGCGGTGTGTGTATGGGGGGGTTAGAGGAAATGGGTGTTGTGAACTCCTCCTATATCTAACTCCACATTCCTCTGTTATACACTTCTCTCCAAGTTTTGGAGTTAAAACCAGAGCAGAAGGAGGAAAGCAGCAACTGGAAAAGACAATCAAAGGCAATCACTGACGGGTACTGACTCAAAAAAGCTGAAGGGTAAGAACTTCCTCAAAGCATCTTGGTTATGTTGATTTAAACAGAAACAATATATTATTTTCTTACATGACAGTGTAGTATGATGCGACTATTGGCTTATGAGATTTAGGTCACAACCAAATGTGATCAAATGCTAACAAAAGAGTCCGTATGGTATTGTTGGAACATTTATGAAGATGTTTTTCTGTCCTTCCACCATGATATGCTCACAATTTCTGTGTTCTTTACTTTTCCTCTGTGTGTGCCAGGTACCTCACTGCTATGTAAACCAGATGTAGTATTATGTAATCAAACCCATGCCTCTCTGAATTGTCCACAATCTAATGGCAACAGGGATTTCCCTCTATGGGCAGAGCTGGGTGGGAGAGACAAACATGTGCAAGGCGTGTAAGAAAGCTTTTCCTAAATGTCTGAGTGCACTCTACAGTTGAGGGCTGGTAATTTAGGTAAATTGAAAGTCTCCATCTAGCACTAAAAATGATTCATTCATTTGTTAAACCAGGCAGCAGTCTGTCTTTTTGGCCACAGAAACAAACATTTCAGATGCACAGTTTTAATATTTGAGACTCAACTTTTGATTAGAAAAATGTTACATTAAATTTGTGCGTCCTAATTTAGCTCCCAGAAGAAAAACAACACACAACACACTATTCATGTTAAATTATTTCTTTACTTATTTTAACAGCTATATTTAGGGAAATGAAACCAAAAAGGTCTTACTTAATAATGTGACTTCTCCTTTTTGCTTGTGTCCTCACAAAAGTTTCTTATGGAAAAAAATCACTACATGGATTTAAATAAAATCAATGAGTCATTCATCACTCTTATTCATAGTTTTTACTATTTGACTTTGAATGCCTTTTGACAATATCTGCGGATCAATGGTGAAATGTTTGAAAAGATTACATTTATTGGTAGGTTCTTCAACCACACATGTAATGTCAGATTGTCATTCTTTATACTGTAGGTATAACATTTGTACCCATATTCATAACATCAGACCGTTGGTAGAGAGGTTTTCAGAGTGAAAGTTTACAACGGTTACAGGGAGGTTCTGATGTTCTCCTCAGAGAAATAACCCCTCTGTCTGGCATGCTTATGGCTTGATAAATGGGCAGAGATTTTCAATGCAGATGTGGAGATTCAAGATGAAAGTGCTCAGAGTTTCCTCGAGAGGCACACAGAGAGTCCCCTGCCTCGAGTTAATCTGCTGGCCATTTGAAACAACATGGGCGGAAGGGACAATGGTTATCAGTGGCAAATGGTGTTTCTTTGACTGCAGAGCTGTTTGGTTCTATGTGGAACCGCCAATCTTAACGCAGATTAATTTTAAAGACTAACTGCTCTTTTAAAAACATCATCCAATAATTATATAACATCACAGGGTTGTTTGTACTCAGACTCATCTCCAAGCAGTCATGGTCTTCCTGCTCATATCCCTAACTGTGCTGCATCTGCTCACCTTGACCATGCTCTTCATCGCCACCCTGGAGAAGGTGAGACACGTGTCGGTTGATTTTAATTTATGTTGTCTCTCATCTTTCAGTATGTTACTTTTCATCCATGTTTTATGTGAATAAAAGCAAATACAAGAATGCTGCACATCAACATGCTATCTGTGGTTTTGGGCAGTATGCCATTCTGAGAAACTGCGGTTGTAATCTGATCCATCAGTACTTATCAATATGAGATCATTTAAGCCGAAAAAAAACTGTCTTTCTCTCTTTCTGCAGTCCTGGTGGGTATGGACTGAGTCTGAAATCACAGACCTCTGGTATAACTGCTTCCATGATAATGCCACAAACACCTGGTTGTGTGCTGCTACCAATGAAAGTGGTACATTTTTTCTGTATTTTTTAAGTATTTTTCTGCATGCTTGCCTGCATTAAGCTGATTTGTTTGTTTGCTGACCATATCTAGTTTGCATATCTGCCTGATTGGATATTTCGTACCTGCCGGAAGCTTTGAGTTTTGTGTCAGTCAGTGGTTTACATTCATTCTCTTTCCTGCTTTCCCAGACTGGCTACAGTCTGTCCAGGCCCTCATGGTCCTCTCTGTGGTCTTCTCCTCCATCTCCTTCCTCATTTTTCTGGGCCAGCTGCTCACCATATCCAAAGGAGGACTCTTCTACTTCACAGGCCTCTGTCAGGCCTTTGCAGGTGTTTGAAGGCTAATTCTAGTAGCTACATAAATCCGACAGCCATTTCTAATGACAAATTAACTGCATGTCGAATTTTTTGAGAGTTTATGAATACTTGTTCAATAATTGGAGGAAGTATCGCATATTTGGGGTTTTAAAGGGTAAGGTTGGCTATATTCTGTATTTTTTCTCATTGTCAACAAATCTCATGAAAAGATCAAAACCAACAAATATTAATAACATTGTTATCCAATAAAATGGATAAATGTATCCAACCAACAAGTGTTCCATGTGTAGCTGAGACCTGATATTGCTCTTTCTCTCTATCGTTGTCCAAAACAATTTAAAACACATCAGTAAACCACAGTACTGCAGACATGTCCCCTCATGTAGGTGAAAATGGATTCTGTATTTTATTTTCAGTCCAATATATATACGTACTGTGAAAGTGTATGGTTGGGATGACATGAGATAATTTGAAGTAAAACATTGTAATGTGTTGCTCTTGCAGGTTTCACAGTCTTTGCTGCTTGCCTCATCTTCACCTTCCACAGAAAGGAGATCTTAAATGACTCCAGAGATCTAAGCAAAGGACGCTTTGGCTACTGTTTCATCCTGGCATGGCTATGTGTCCCTCTCCTCCTGGTCAGTGGAGTCCTATATGTCCACCTGCGCAAGAAGCAGTGAGCCAAAAACCCCCTGAAAGGCTGAAAAACAGTGTGACGTTCATCGCTTACATCAATCGCTTTCCAGTTAACTGTAAGCACACATGAGGACATAAGATGACTGAGAATGAAAATTCTGTTTTATTTATAACTCAGGATCCATCCTACCTTTTACATATGCAAGATCCTGGTGGTGTCCGTGTCTGTGAGACACATTGTCATCACTCAAGACCATATCAAGGAAACTAAAAATCATTTAATGCTGTAAGATAAAAAACTCATTATGAATGTGTTACATGAAGGATTCTGACAGGTCTCTGTATTAGGTAATGAATTCTTAACTTGTGCTTAACATATCATTTTTGTATATGTATATATTTGTGTTTACTGATTAAAACAACAATAAACGGATTGTTGTCACTTTGTATCAAATCTTGCCATGTGTTAGTTTCACCGATCACCTGTTTTGTTTTGTATGAAGTGCTTTATGTGTAGCACAGTGTGGGTGAAATCCCCTGACATAACACTGTGGTTGGGAAAGGGTGCACCATCTTTGTCATTCAATCAATCACTTATTGTTTGGTAACATTCATTGTTTACTTTGTTAAAGTATGCTCAGACTGTTTTCTACAGAACAGTGGAGGAATGTGATAATGAGCTGATAACAAACTGGCCAGTGATACTACTGTCAGGATTCACAAACACATTTTCCAACGGTATTTTCAAAGAAATAAAAAAACTCTTGTGATTGCACCTGACACCTTTAGATGGGAAGTCAGATACAGCATTGCGTGTTGCACAAACCTACCAGTCAGGTTGAACCAGTCCAAAAAGAAACCTGTGAGGTAAATGACAGCCTCTTAGATAAAATACACATATGATGCATTACACACCATTTTAGCACACGTTTGAAATGAAACCTGAATATCAGGTTGATTTAATTTAAATACAGTGGCTGTGAAAGTCAGAGAGAGGTACGGCAGCATTGTGACTGTGTGTCTGAGCAGCTGAACGATCTGTCTGCTACACAGATTTTCTGCCATCTGTCAGAAACAAGAGGTAAGGAGGAGTGAGGAGTGAGCTGACCTGCAAGGGAGGAAACACATGAAGAGATACAGCTCCTGAGAGCTCCTGAGTAATACTTGTGCTTGAGCGATGAGACATGCTGCCCAGGAGGTGAGTCGCACAATGTTTTGATTTTTCTGTATGTTCAAAATGACTTCTTTTTAAAAAGCTAATCACTTTAAACTTATTATAAAATTCTGCTTACTTTCTTATGTCAGCATGAGCTGGGGGACAGGGCTGCTGCAGAACATAAATTGTGCTCAGGACTGAACTTGTGAGCCTTGAACAGACTTTGTCTCAGTAAAAGAAAGATTGTCAGTGACATCAAGATATCATATGTGTTCTGGGCTGCCGTTGCCAACGCGAAGATATTGTGCCTTTTTGCCAGAGGGATGAATGAAATGATTTTAACCAGCATGAAGGGTGACATGAGCAGGCCTTTGACAGTCTTGCCGCCACACAGCTGGAGTCAGTAGTGGGAACTTTGATAAGTAGCTCGCTAACACACATCACACATCAGGCTGCAGTGATGGTGAACTCCCAAGAGCAGAGCCTTGATGAGGAGACAAAGTTCATGCCAGTGAATGAGTCTTCCCCAGAGTACCTCCATTGTGAGAAGGAGCGTCAAGCAGTGGAGAGACTCCTAAATGCAGGACCAGCGGCTTTCTACAGCTCCGTTGACACAGAGCGCTCCGGCTGCTTCCTGTCTTCTGAAGAGGTCAGCCAGATATCCAGCTGGGCTCAGGACTATCACTTCAGCCCGCTACAGGTGCAAAGAGAGGCGGATGGAGAGGAAGGCAGCTCAGAGATGGAGGACTTCTGTTCCACATACTTCCCTTCATACTCAGACACACCACCCCCAATTCTGGAGCTGGGCTGGCCTGAAAAAAGCCACTGGGCGCCAAAGGGAAGCGTTACAGTTCACACCAGTCCTCCTGCTGAGGGAGAACCTCCTGTCAGAGAGATCATCAGACGACACTTGCAAAAGGCCACTAAAGTATGCAAATATAATGTGGATTTTTTCTTTTATGGATGAACTCAGCATATGTTTTTATAAGGGTTGAGGTGGAGTCTGAGGAAATGTTCTTGCCTCAGAATGAGTACATTACTCTATTATTAAGATATTCTATGCACTATGCAGGTTATTGCCATTGTGACAGACAGATTGACAGATGGTTCAGTAATTGGCGATTTACACAGTGCTGCCTCTCGGGGTGTCCCTGTCTACATCATCCTGAACCAAAGGTCCATTCAGGAGAACTTCACGCTCAACAGGCTCGGGCATCCGGTGAGTCAACTCTTACAAATCAGCACACACCTATAGCAGTCATCCTCTCGTGCTTGTTTGACATGGCAATGAATACACTAGAGATTTTATTTTTTACCAAAATCAAGCACCACCACACAGATCAACACAATATGTAATGGGTCACATCTGGTCACACGTGTAAGTAAGTGTACATTATTACTATTAATAACCAGACACTCTGCAAACGTACCCTCGAAAGATAGACAGCAAGAGTGTCTTCTTACTTTGGTATGCTTATGTTAGGAATGTAACATTGACTTTTAGCAACAAGTAGCTGAACTGGTTGCACAGCATTCAGTGTTGTCTATGGTGACGAACCTGCCTGGACAAAATGTTTATAACTGGGGAACAGACTACACAGAATGATCAGAGGATCTAGGGCAATTTATTAATTATACTGGTATGACAATCTGATGCACACGAGCATCAGTTAGCAATGTTGATTGGTCGGTTCACCCCTTTGGACCAGACTAAAATATATCAACAACAACTGAAAACATTGCCATAAAATTTTAGTACAGATATTCCAGGAAATCCATGGTGTCCAGAGGATGAACCCTCAAGACTTTTGGTGGTCCCCTGACTTATTATCTAGAGCCGCCCGCAGATCGAAGTGAAATATTTTAACATGTACAAGATGGAATGGCTCAAAGTCAAATGTTAAAATGTCTGGTACAGACAATCGTAGTTCCTGAACAATGTCTCCCAATGAGTTTGGTCATCCTCTGACACCACCATAAGGTTGACAGTTGGTGATGGTGAACTTTATCCGTATTGGTGTAAATGGTATTTGGTATTTTGTAATTGGTATTTGGTAATTGGTATTTTTGTAAATGTGGGTCCCAGGGAGACACCAGATTTCTCTTTCAGGTCTTGAGCTGAAAAAGTTTGGGAACCAATGCCGTACTTTGATTTATAACAAAATAGCCTCAGCTTTATTTGTGTTTAGTGCCTAGTAGCATCATCTAAGCTCATCTAAGATGGTAAACATATAGCCTACATGCTGATCATTAGTAGGTTAGCATGGTCATTGTCAGCATGTTAGCTAAAAGCACCGCTGTGCCTTAAAGAGCTGCTAGCATGGCTGTAGACTCTTGTTTACACATAAACCTTCAGTAAGATTTGAGTAATTATAGGCCTGTTCAACATTTAGTTGACTTTACATTGCTTCACGTATAAAAAAACAAGTTTGATTGTAATTCAGTTTTGAGTTTCAACTTAAGCTTGTGATCTGGCAGAACATGCAGGTCCGTGTTCTTGGAGGGAAAACCTTCTGCTCTAGGACAGGAAGAATGGTGGTCGGGGAAATGAAAGACAAGTTCCTTCTGGTGGATTTAGAGACAGTGATTCATGGTAGCTACAGGTGAGCAGTTATGTCTCATTCGCCATAAAATGTCAGTCACATTCCTTTTACATGTATTACATGAGAGAGAGAGAGAGAGAGAGAGAGAGAGAGAGAGAGAGAGGGAGAGAGAGCGCAAGGGATGTAACAAGCTGTCTGTGTACTGCAGCCTCACATGGACAGATGCCCACCTACACCGGCAGCTGATTACTGTTCTAAGTGGCCCAGTTGTCGACTCATTTGACAGGGAATTCAGGATCCTTTTCGCTGCTTCGGTCCCTATCCCAGAAACATGGAGAGGTGCAGGTACTCCTGTATATGTGACTCATCGGCTGAAAGACGTCTCAGATCTCAGGTTTAAAATAAATCTCCCTTTGGACTCTGAGATTTCCAACCCTCCATCCCCACCTGCTGATTCCCTGCTGGACTGGGATGCCATGGGGGTTGTTCAGAGAGAGTCCAGCTTCCTTGATAGTCCTCTTGATCAACAGGAGGAAATCGTGGCCAAGGAAATGCCACTACAGAACAACATGCTGTTTGCTAAAAACACACCCAGCGTGGAAGGTTTTCCAAACAACAGAAGCCATTTTGTGGATAAGAAAAGGTATATGGATCAACTTGACTTCTTTGTATTATCTTTGGCATTTCCAGAAATATAACTTTGCTGTTTGCTGTATAGGACGTTTTTGTTATTTTCATACCAAAATTTACCTTTTAGTGAAACATCAACAAACATTTTGAATGTTTTCTGTTTCTTATTGAAAAAGCATATATGGTGGACAACAAAGTTTTAATAATTTGTTCGCAAGACTTCACTGAAATCTTTTTGTATGTGACAGGGTTTGTGAAAATACATCTCCAGTGACAAACAACTTGCCAGATAAATCAACAACTTTCACGTGAGTCTTGTTACAGCCAATATAATTTTACATTATACTGATTATGATAAGATAAGATAAGATTAGCCTTTATTGTCTCTCTTGGGAGAAATTTATCTTGGGCATACAAAAGACCACAGCATCTGGCATTACATAGCCATCACAACAACCGAACTTCACACTTACATTTAACATTTAACAAATTACAACTTATACAGTCACACACCACATGCTTAAGAGTATGTGCTTTCTATTTGTGTGTTGTTGTGTTTTGTTTTTTTACACAAATCCTTTGGATCTTGATTAATTTCATAGCAACACACAGCCCTCGCTAACAGATCTGTCCAGAAAGAAGGAAAAGGTAACAACCAAAAGACAAAAGAAACACAATGCATAAATGATTATTTAAATGACATATCCAAAATACTTTTTTTTCCTCCTGCAGGGTGGACCGCATAACAGAGACAACCCCTTCCAGGCAAGACTCAGTAGAGAAGAGCATCCACTTAAATGACAGAACAACAAACAACATGGTCACACATTCCTCTGCTGGGAGAAAAGAGCGCAGGAGGGAATCCATTCTGGAAGAGGAAAGCAAACAAAAAGTGGAAAACAAACCATCTTCTAGAGTAAGTATCTGGCCTTTGCAGTCAAAACACTTCACCTAAACTTACAAAAACTGAGATGAGTTTCTCCCCACACAGAAACCCATAATCCTGAGGATTCCCCAGTCTGACAGCTACAGCTGTCTGAGTGACATTATGAAGAGGTTACGGCCTCAGCAGAGCACTCCAAGACTGTTCGGAAGAGGATCAAAGGCCGCTATGTCAGAAATGAGCCGCTCCATGATGGACCTGAGCATGCACAACACAGATACAAATCATAATGACAGAGGAATCCCGGTGCCAAGGTTTAAGGCCAGCGTAAGTATATGTGTTGTATTTCCCTGTCTATGTGCTTGTGAAGAAGGACATCAACAGAAGTTAACAGCTCACAGAGATGGTACTCTTTAGTTTGCTGAAGTAGACACACTCAAATCCTTTATTCAACTAAAAGTAGTGTACCATGATAAAATAATACCCCAAGAAAACAAATTTACTCACTCACCTCTGCTGGTATCAATCCATGTAGACTGTGTTTGACATCTACCTCTGCCTCCACAAAACAATGGAGGTGAATTGAATTTAGTGGTTCTCACAGACAAATCACTGAGAAATTACATTTTATGGTTCAAATAAGTCTATTTTAAGAAAAAAAAGTAAGAGTCCTGGTATAGTAGATAATTCACAAAAGGCACTGTGCTGTTTTCATAAGTACTTTAAGTGAAAACTGACCATAGCAAAATCTGTGGATATTCCATTATATATTCAAACTAAAAGTCAACTATGGAAGTATATATTATAGAAGTATTAGCAGAAATTTGAAATGTAATCACCAAAATTACTAGTTCTACTGTCTTTTTGGCTTGTGAGCCCTTAAAATGAAGCTGTGTCTAGTTGTGACCCCTCATCCTCAAGTTATGACCTTCACAACTTAAGTTGTGAACAGTTGAACCAAAAAATGAAAGTTATTTTTATCGATTAAATAAATGATTAATAATAATAAATGATTATAATAAATAAATAAATGATTGCCTAATTTTTAGCATTGGTGGGGGAGAAAAATCTATATTTTGAAAGAAAAATATTTAAGAAGAGTCAGAAAAATAAAAAAAAACAGAAATATTTTTTTCTGTCTTAACATTTTAATCATCTTGTTACCCCTCAACTTTATCTTGGAACACTGTTCTACAGACTGATCAATTTCATAATATTCATATTATGAGGAGTTACTAAGTTTTGTAGGTGGTCTAAATGCTCAAATAAAGTGCCATTTCCTCATAGTTGAGCACAGTATGATATTAATGTTCTTTTTTACTTCTCTGTTTCCTTGGCAGTGCTTTGACTCAGGTCTTATGACACCAGCTCTTGCCCTGATGAAGAAGAGGAACGATGACTTGAAATTTGCTTTGTACAGAACTCCAAAAAACGTTCTGCCCCAAGACAGGCCTCGTAGCTCCCGTTATTCCCTTGGTATGGACTTGAGGTCACTGGCAGAGAAGAAACGAGACCCAGAATGAAGAGCAAGAAAAGAAAATCCATGAGCAACACGTTCTGCAACAACTTCCTCTGTCACTGAGGAAGGGAAACTGCCAGCGGGAGACAATTATGACATGCAGCTTTGATTACCCAAACTAAGCCTAAAACAGGCCGTTATATGTAGGATGTACTGATTATCGGTTCTATCAGTTCCACTGAATTGGTTATGTTTCACTGTATGCTATAGTGTGTTTGATGCAATGCTTTACATTAGAATATGTTTAAATACATAAAATTGCTCTGTTAATGCTGCTCACTGTGAAAATATTAACTGTTTACCACTGGATGGCTGCCACACTGGTGCATATGCATCCAAGGAGTGATATGGCTAGAGGAAGAAATTATAGAAGAACCTTTTGATTAACATTTTTAAAAGCTATGATTTTATTAAACTTTCCGCAAGTGGCAAAAGTTGTGTATTTTGTGCAGGATCCAGGCACCTGAGAGCGTAAACTGAAATGGTGCTGATAGATCTGCAAAAAAGTGATCAATAAAGTATCTGATAAATTATGAAGGCTTGGCAGAGAATATAGGATAAAGACAACATGCTGAGATCAAAGATTTTTTAGAGTTGGAAGGTAGAAGGCAGAAGAGTATGTTATTTCTTCAGTATTAAGGTCAGAACATCCTGCACATAGATAGATAGATAGATAGATAGATAGATAGATAGATAGATAGATAGATAGATAGATAGATAGATAGATAGATAGA
>JAPMOB010208433.1:0-21651 GCA_029875015.1 Lepomis gibbosus
GACCTTTGTGAGGGCTCTCTGCGTGTGGTGTCTCTATTTTTAAGATGAATTTGTATTTTCAATAAAGATTGTACTTTATACTCCATTTCCGTCTTTGTGGGTTTGTTCTCTGCCTCTGATGCCGGACCAGACCGGATAAACAAAGGTGGTGGCAGTGTTGTGCTGCCTTAAAATCTTTAATAAACAAAAGAATTATTACAGTATTTACAGCAGCAGGATCGCATTTGTGTGATTGACTCACAATGAAGTACAGTGGCAGTGATCGAAATGGAGCAACATGTTAGCTAGCGCATCAGTGAGTCTCATTCATGTGTTTTTAAAAGTTACGACTACAAAGGGTGTCTATACAGTGCATACCAGACCTTGGATATATAGGCAATACCTATTAGCAGTATCAATCAATACATTGTTGGTTTTGATCTTTTCATAGCTTTTGCAATGTTCTCATGATCTATGTTAATACTGACCCAGATGCAAATGTAAAACAACACATTTATAAACATGTAAAATCATATTTAATAATAACAATTTTTTGGGGTTTAGAGGATTAGGCTACTTTATGGTGTAATTTCAGGCTGTATTTTGTTGCTGCTCTGGTGAACATCATTATATCAAGAGTATTTCTAAAATTTTGTCTGTCTCATTTAAAAATACACAGTGACAACAATTAACCTGCAGTTCACTCATGCATCTTGTCTTGCACAATGTACAGGGATTTCTACTTTTCTGGTCTCCAAGTGTAAAGTCACTCTATGCGAGTGTGCATGCACAGAGAATGTTGTTTTTTTAAATATAATTGTTAATGATGGGAAAGCCCCAGCAGGCTTCTTTAAAAAGGTTGTCAGAGAAATCGGTAACAGCTGCCAGCCACAGGAATTCAGAAATGCCAAACCAGCACTTTGTGATTGGCATAAGGAAGTTACACCCACTTTGTAATAATATGTTTCTCTTTGGTGAGTTGCCAAATGGGTTGCTGCCAATTCACACACGACAGACTGATCAGATCATTTGGTACAAAAACACCAGACCAAGAAAAATTATAATTATTTGTCTGAGGTCAAGGTAAGGTCACTGTGAAGCTCATAAATACAAATGAGATGTAACGTACACAACAAATCTAACAATGGTGACTCCAGTGAAAGAGCCATTTTGATGAATACGCCTTGATTATAGCTGTTTGGCTTTATACTTTTTTTTTTCTAGTAGCCCATTTGACAAGGTAATAGTGGCATGCAAAAAATAATATATTAAATATAAAGTGTTAATGTGAGTCATTTTATGTTATTTTAAATGACTAATTACTGATTTTGGTACAGTTAAGCAGCACGATACTGTACTGCTGTGTATGTAGCAACTCCAGTGTTTTGAAGAAGTAAAGTCAAGCAAACAAAAGGACCAAAAAGCTCTGAGAAGAAATTAGCTCAACAGACTGACTGTAGTCATACATCTTAGTCATCTTCCTCGACTCCACCACACCTGCTCAGGTCCGTCTCTAATAACCTGCACTGTCTGCTCTGCAGGTGTACTCTGGGTATTTACTCCAGACCCATTTACCACAAATAAATGCTACTGTATGTTATGTTTGCCCAGCAGCCCTGTTTCTTCTTCTTCTTCTCCTCACCGTCAATCCCCTCCCTTCCCCTCCCAGTCTTGATGATACATTTACTTTCCATAAATCAATTTTTGAAAGTCAGCAATTACACCACGCCACGGGGAGTCAGGGGAAATCTATAAGTCAAGGGTCCTGAAGATGCTCAATAGTCAGTCCTGTCACTTCCTGTCTGCCTGCTTCAAAACACTGTGACAGAGCAGTGGTAAAGCTAATACAGATCAATAATAACTAGTGCAAAACAGGAGCAAGGTGATGAAACAAAAAGAAAAAACAAGAAAACTATGTGTACACAACACATAACAAGAAACAACATTGTTGTTAGACAAAAAAATTTGTGAGTTGAACACTGTTATATACACACACACACACACACACACACACACACAGTGTGTTATATACACAACACTCTGATTTGAAACAAACAAATTAGGACTGCCATTTGTTACAGGTTACAATACACTGCACCAAAAGTTTGGTCCCAATTTTATACTACAGACCAATATGTCACAATATGTATGTATGTATAATGTACTTATTTTCACATCTACTTTTTGAACAGTTAGTATATAAAGAAACTCCTCTGTTTTGTACCAACATAAAATAATACCAGACTTGATTAAACGGATGTCAATCAAACTGCAACTTTGGAATACCACAGACAATTATACTTCACAATAAAAA
Source organism: Lepomis gibbosus (assembly GCA_029875015.1). Lineage (NCBI taxonomy): Eukaryota > Metazoa > Chordata > Actinopteri > Centrarchiformes > Centrarchidae > Lepomis > Lepomis gibbosus. The sequence goes on from JAPMOB010208433.1 coordinate 2,294, forward strand.
AAAATGTAATTCTTTAGTTTAGTTGTCCCTGTAGCTGTCTCACTATCATCTGAAATTTGATTGCATTTCTTTCAGCTGTGAGAGATTCCTCTGTTTCCTTTGTGCACTGCTTTCAAGAACAATAATGTTCATGAACAAAATCAAGCACATCTTTGACTACTGTTTACTCAAAACCTGTTTCTAAAAAGTAAGAAGTGTGGAATTGGGATACAGTGTCTCTTCAGAGTTGATGTAATTCCTGTTGGTTGCAGACAGAGGTCAATAAAAGGTCACAGATTACTTGACGTCCCTTTAAAAACTTTTTGATGCAGCAAGCAATGTGACTGGCAGTGTAACTACAGAGTGACATGCACAGCTGCAGTGTCTGAAAGAGCTTTGAGACCAAAAGTGACAATCTACTGCTCATCCTACTGCTACTTTCACAGCAGCTTTCAAGAAGAGAGATTTAATTTCTTTACATGTTTACCTTTGTTCCATCCCTACCTACCCTCCAACATTTCCTTTCTCTCTGTCTTCCCATGAGACAAAGCAGGCAGACAGCTCTAATAAACAGTGGTGTGAAGCCTTACAGTCACGACGTACGCCAAGGCAACCAATGTGATCAATTATCGAGTGGCCGATTCTCTTTAATTAGAGGGTTTAAGTATTGAGTTAGCCTGGGTGGGAAGCTGAGAAGCAGCATGTAAACCAACCTCATTACACTGCAGTGATTCACCTCCCAGGAGCTGTGATCCACGCAGTGTTTACACCATACATTTGTTTCTGTGGTAACATATCGAGTGGAGGAATGGCTCTGTGACAGACCCAGTTTTTCCCCCTCCTCTCCTCTACTCTCTCTCCATTTTCTTTCTTTCACTCTCCCTCCCACTCACTGCTGAAGAGGCTGTCACACTGGTTTGCCTTTTGTTGTGGAGAGTCTGGAGAGGTAGCACAATGTGTCCTAGTTAAAGCAGTGCCCCATCTGCCCGGCATAATTAGACAATTATGCTGGAAGGATCCGTCATTAATTCCTTTGTGGTGGCCAATTTCGCACCACAAAGAGGTCTCAGGTTTAGTTTTTCTTTGCAGATCTCTGTTCATTTACCCTGGCCCCTGTTATCGTCCTCAAGTATTGATACTGTGGCAACTTGGGGCAGGAAAATATTCTCCTGCCAATATTGACTAGTTTCTACTGTTGTAGTGAAAAGGCCAAGGGGAATATTGGCTGGTGTCTCGTGCTGAATAAAAACAAGCAGATAGGAAACAGCACTGTGAAAACACAGGTAGACAAATAAACAACCATAGTTAATGTATTGATGTTAGGTATTCTGATGAAATATGCATTATGTGGAATGATCCTAGTGTTGCATTGTGGGGTACAAAGACTAATCTGAGCAGGAAAAACTTCACATCAATTTTAAAATGCCAGTTTGACCTACTAAAACAACACTAATTAGATCTGGAACTCATTCATTATATTCATGTCAGACTGATGAAATACAAAATAAACACTTAACCACCACTTTTCAGAAATGTTAATCTGTTTTGTGAGGTCACACTTCTCCTGTTGACAGCGTCAATGCCAACATGCAGCTGTTGTACATGTAAGGCATTAGTGCTGAAAACATTTAGCAAGTTAACACACTAATTTCAATATGTTAGCATGCTAAGATACATGGTTATGTTAGCATGCAATATTATATGCTGAGATGGATGGCAACATGAATTTTTTCAGCATTTTAAAAGGTATTTTGCCATGAACGGTGTGGGACAGGTAGAAATTTGACCTGTTGGTGGCCCTTGGTGAAAACAAGATTCCCATCTATTATTATCCTTCATTAATCCTTTCAATACTTGTCAAAATGTTTCAGAGCGGCCAACTGACAACTGACAACAATTTATCATCTATTAGCAGCTAAGACAAAGACATCAAAAAGGTGATCTTGAGACACAATAAAAGATCAATGATGCATCTGAAATCACTTCCTATTTGCTACTACAGTTACTTTCTGCTGAATTTCCAAATTTTAGTACAATATTTTTAACATATAGTGCCCTCAAGTGTAATAAAATGTTTTACACTACTTTTAACTAAAAAAAGCCATGGCTAGATGCGTTGCTTCTCTCAGCGAGTCTTAATGTACTGCTCACAATAAGAGCAAACTGTTGAGTGTTTATTGTGTAAAAAAACATGAGTGAAGTAGGGAGTGCTTTCAGACACAGCTTCAACCCTGTATTGAACTAACCGGCCTTTATACTTAATTACATGGGTCTTGCAGACTGAAGTTCCACCTCAGCTTTCTATCTGTTGTTATGGAACAACCTGCTGCTTGTAAAAGTACAATCTGTAAACTCCCTATTGAACATATGTGTTGTCACATTAACTGATTCACAGTTACACTGAGTAACTCAGCTTGACAGAGACATGTGGGAAGATATCTTACAATGTAACTCAAATCTGATTAGAGTAGTGATCTAATCAGCCATGAATTCATCTGTGAAGACAAGCAGGCAAGAGAAAATCACCGCGGAGAATTCTGTATAATTATCAAAAATCTCACAGCGGTACATTAAAATTCTAATTACGACATATTATCTTAATTGCTAAGGAGATGCAAATCAAAACAAGGTTAACGCTGCTCCCTTAACATGCAGGAGAACATGTGGTGGGAAACTCTTCAATATTCACTGAATCAGCCTGACTTGTTCGACATGAGAGGCTGTCATTTTGTAATGCTTCCCCCTCTTAGGGACGATAATCCTAGCTGAGAGCACAAGCAGCAGTAGTGCAACAATAAGACAGAACAAACATCTAATTGCTGTGCATTCATTTCCTTTTATTGTATCAAACAAAGCTGGTGACAGCTCATCACAAGTCAACTAATGTTGCTGTCCGGAGAAAACCATGTACCTCCAGCGCTTCTGGAACTAAAAAAAACAGCCTTGTTTTAAAGTACAGGACTTTTAAATATAAATGAACGTCTGTTACATTCAAGACCACGCCAAACAAGTTCACACAATGCTGATTAAGCCCATCACTGCCAGGTAAATCTCTCTGTGTTCACAGTATACCGCAGTTTTAAAATCTGGTGTCTGTGGCGACACTCCAGCGCTGGCGACCCGATAGTGATGTGTTTTATGCCAACCAGCAGTGACTGGTTTGCCAGAGATGAAGGGGGGCGCAGCCGTAGAGACAGCAGCAACTCAGTACAGCAGGGCGTTCTGTAATTACTCTCACTGTCGGAGGGGGGAGACAAAACTTCTGCACTGCAGGTTTTAAGTTTTGTGACAATATGCATGATGATCTACCCCCTCCCACCACCAAAAAAAAGAGATACTCAATTTTCACTCTTGGCCAGAAATACTGCAAAACACACACCCACGTCTAATGTGCAACAAATACAAGAAAAAAAAAAAACATACATAAAAAAGTTCTCAAGAAACTGCAACTCCCATAGTACACAACAAATTGCTTGCCATAAATTGTATCTGACAGCTGCACACTGTAACTCTGCAGACATAAGACAGCAGGATGACAGCAGGCACAAGGGGTAATGGTGAAAGGAGAAGAACATGCCATTGAACGTGGATTTATGAGCGGGTCCAGATTGAAGCGATCCATCAGTGGAGTCACACAGCATCAAACGTGGTCAGGTTTAGGACACGTTTATAAATGAGGTTTGGAGGGTTTCAAAGGGTGCCAATGTTCAAACATGTGGGGTGTGTTGGGAAAAAAGTAATTTGTTGCTTTTTAGCATAGAAGAAGTCTGTTGCCACCCACAAATTGAGTGCAGTCTCTTAATTGGAGTAGTTATGCTGTGATAGAGAGCTCCTATTTCTCCTGAGGTTCTTGCAGTAGGCTAAAAACAGTATGTGGCAGATTTAAACTAACGGCAGCCATTTTTGAAAACATCAGATTCCTGACAGAAAACAATAAACTAGAGGTACCCTATGTTTTCACTAAAAGATATTGGAGTTTCTCTAGCAATTGGCTTTTGGGATGGTGGTTACCCTCATACTGTAAATTGAGTTTCACTTTCTCACTTTCTCCCACAAATACACACACACACACACTCTTCCAGACACACAGTCCTTCCCGGGCTGGACAGAAATAAATGGAGACCCCAGGAGTTCCCTTTGGCCCCGGCCCTAGCAGTCTATAACAGAGCCGACAGCTCCGATTGCTCCTGAGAAAGCAAAAGCTGCTCGGGGATCGCTTTACAATTCTCAGGGGCTCGAATAACCTGATCTTGAACTGATCCCGAGCACTGATCCTTTGGTATTGGGTTAGGAACGTGTGAAGGGGCCTGTTGAATGAGCTTGCTGGATATCAACATCCTCACTCTGTGTTGCTCCATCCCGGCAGATTGTTTGACTTGATTAGTCTCTACCCGAGTGTTAGACTACCCAACGCCGAGCCCTCCAGACACCGGTATCAATGTGTCAGAGGGAAAAGTGCTCTCCCAAGTCTCAAGGTGGAGCCCATTACCCTGAGTGAGAGCACTGTAAGTTAATAGGATTTGCTCCCGATCAAGAGACTGAGCTATTTCCTGAGGCTGTTACAGACCGAAGCACAAAAATAAATGTTCCTTTATTCAACACTATTAAGCCACCCCCCTCCAAAAAAACCTCCCCACCACCACCACCAACCATACTGACCCCGGACCCCTTTTTTTCTCCTTGTTGGAATATCTGTTTTTACTGCAGGAGGTTGTGCTCTCCCTCTCTTGTTCTCATTTTTTTCCTTCTCCGAAGCAGCCAGTAAAAGTAAAAGGTTGGCACTTTTTGTTTAAAGGAGCCATTTGTTCAGGTGAAAATGAAACTTGCATGGTAAGCAGAGTCAGGCCTGCGGTTGGACAGGGGCAGAGGGGATTCCAGATTAATCATACGGACTATACACCATGAGGATATTCATTGAGGAGTAATTGCCAGGGGGCTTTATGTAATGTATTCTCCCCATGAGGTAAAACCTTGTAGCTGTGAGAAAGGATAATAGAGTAGGAGGATCATACAAAAATGTTTGCTGCTCCAACCTTTAACTCGGAGCTTAACCCTGACCTCGGATAGTAATTACAGAGTTAATTGCCAACTGATCTGAGGAGGAAGTTCCATCTAGCTCTACTGCAGATGTCAATTGGGCTTAAGAGCCTCCTTCTGAGGTGCAAAAGATCACAGATTGTCTTACATCGTTTAAAGAAAGGACAATTAGCAGCAGAGGGTCAAGCAGTGTTTGGTGTTCAACTTTTTGGTGTTAAGATTCATAGCAACTAGAGCTGGGGCAATAATTCAATATTATCATTCAGCAGATTTGAGTGGAATCATATTAGAACTGCAATTAATACATTTTATTTATATTTTATTCCTTTCTTTAGTCCAAAACCCTAAACATATTTTTTTAGAATGATATAAACTAAGAAAAGCAGCAAATCCTTACATTTAAGAAGATGGAGAACTGGAGATTGTTTGAAATTTTTGCTTGATGCATTACTTTAATTAGTTTTTCACTGACTAATCGATTACTCCACTAATTGTTTCAACACCAAAATCAAATCATGATGCCATCATATCTTTTTGTTAAGTTTTTTGTTTTAAACATATAAAGATTTTTGTCTGGTATATTGCATACAGTGGGACAGAGTTCACTGTATTGAACACGGATTTGGTTATTGTATGTGTGATTTTGTATACATTTGCAACATTTTGATGTAGTTAATGTTAACGTTTATTGACTTTCAGTGGAAGATTATCAAAATTAAATCAGCATATAGTGTTATTATTTTATTTTACAAAGTGCTGCGATATATGTAATTTTGATAAAATGTAACAAAATTGGTTGTTAAAGTTTTTGTGTCATACATGTGAAGAGTCTTGTCTAACATAATGTATAGCAGTCGAACACAGCTATATATCACCCAGCCCTATAGCAACCGTCTTCCTTTGGTGTGCACAATTGAAGTTTTGACAACTCAAGATGGAAAATAAAGCACATTAGACTATATAATAAGCCTTTCTGAGTGAAAAAAACAGACAGCTTTCCTCTGGATTTGTTTAAAACCTTAAGAGAGAATAGAACTGGCATGTTTCACCACAGATCTGAGCACAGCTCACTCAGGAAACCTGAATGTCTTCAGTGAGTCAAATAGTTAAGTTGAGCCGGTGCTGCCATAAACCCGGTGGGAGAGCTTGGAATAATCTAGGCGATGTTAATGATGCAATTTATATGTGAGGGGACCGGTGTTTGGCAGGCTCTTTCCGTCTGAGCGGGCTGCACAACCCAGCGAGCTCCCAGCACCCCCTGCTAGATGGAGGGGGTGGAGTAGGAGGAGGATGTCAGAGCCCATGTGAAAAGAGGGAGCGAGCGAAGCACTGATAAGAGCCATTACTATTAGTGTCTGTCTGTCACCTGCTGTGCGTCATCCAGCCTTCTCTCTCTCCACATGCGCCCCCATCCCCGTCGCTCCATCCCCATCCCTTTTCCTGAGGCACATCACTTCAAATTTGCACTCACCTACACATTTTCCATCCTGTCACAGATATACTCAGTTGGCTTGAAAACTGAGCCAAACTGCACTCTGAAAAACTACTGTGAGCTTTGTTTCAAAACAGTTGTGAATTAGTGAAGGTGCAGACAGCTGCCAGCATTTATTCGATAAACAAAATAGCTATAGATGAATAACTGAATTGGCACAAGGGGGACGCAATATTCTAGACATACCGCTCCTCAGTTTTTCCAAGGAAACACAAAGCCTAATTTGGTATTTCATTTATTACTTGGCACAATACTACAGTCCCTTAAACTTATGAACTCAGGAGAAATGAACAGTAATTGCAGGCTGTTCTTTATTTTCTTAAAACCTTTTTAACCAAAATATTTAAAGCTGTTTTTCTCAGTTGCTATGCAACACTTCAACCGCAAGAGTGGGAGCATGCTGAGAATGTGCCAAATAAATGCTACTGCCACAGACAATTCTGCGGCGAAATATGAGAGAGGGGCATCATTCAATCATAATCATATGAACATGTAAAACAGTTGTGTAAAACGCACAATCATCCTTTTATTCATCAGTTCTTGACCTGTGTCAACAGATGATTCCAACCAATAGCTTGTGTAATGAACCATTGTTTACAGTCTGAAAGCCTCGCAGACCATTCCACAGGCAGATTTTTTATTTTTATTTTTTTAAATCGCCTGTGCACCAAACATACAAGTGGCTGCTTTTAACTGCAGAATACAGCAATGTGGCAGGCGAACTAAGTGTCCTGTGCAAAATATCATTTGGTAATTTGACATGAAAATGCTGCCAGATATGTAGACTACTGTCTGTTTCACAAGTCCTTTTAGATTTCACTCAGAGCTCGCCTGGAGCCCGGGCAACTGTACAACAGCAAAATGCAAGCAAGCCAATGGTGCAGCCTTTCTTCCTGAGCCTGGAACCAAGGACTTAAAGCAAGGACACGTTATGCAAGATATCACATTCAATTCCGCAGCCAGCCTCTGAGGCCAGATGATACACATTGAGTGTGTCTGTCTCTCGAGCCCTCAATGTTAATCAACACTCTTTCCAATGCATACTTATGAGTTACAATCTACTCCCCACGTCTTCCCTTTGGCAGCTTAAATTAAGTCACAAATTTGATGGCAAATTAACTTCAACAGGGACGGTAATATGTCACCTATACAGCAATCTCTGCCATTTCTTACCGGGGAAACACAAATCTTGTGCATCTGAGAGGAAAATTAAATCAAACAAATTATTTTCATGTGAAAGTCAGATTCGAGCAAACACAAGAAAGAAGGCGTCACGCGGTGGGGCCATCAGCTGTTAACAAATCAGTATGACAAAGCCTTGCATAATCACCTAGTGAACCTTTATCACTGTGATCACAGAGCTGGAGATTTAAATGCACGCTGGTATTAGCTGTGACATACAGTCACAATAGAGTTGAGGTGGGAGGAACACATGTTCAGACAGTGTGTGCATGCACGTATGTGTGTGTAAAGGGGAGGTAGATGTGGAACAAACAGAGATCTCCCCACTTCATCATTGAGTAAATGGCACCACAGACGTGAGCTGCGACTTCACAGCTGCCTCATGGCGGGTGACATTGAAGCCCACGCATGAACACATCGCTCATCAAAGCGAATGAGGCGTTCTTTGCTTCCCCTGCATGTGCCGAGGAAAACAATGGCAGCCCCCCTCCCCCCTCAAGTGCATACTTGCACACCTGGAATGTCAAGAATGAGAGTAGATGGGAATGAAAAGGAGAAAAAAAATCTATTTGGTTTCATGCATCTCTCACAAGAAGCTTAACAGACTGTGACCTTCCACTGCTTCGTAATGGGAAGGAAATGGCAAGACCCCGGTGCCATAAAACGGCACAGAGCGGGTGCTAACAGTGGTTCTGCAATTAACCTGTCTTAAAAGAAACAAGAGGCTTTTGCTCTAACAACAGGCACATACTTGAGAGAGTTGATTTCTGTGCCGTGAAACTCAAAGGCCCACCAGGGTTCAGGATTTAATCGGTCATTAGCGTGCACATTTCGGCACAGCTGCACCGAGATCTATGCAACTACAAGCTCACTCAAAGTGATCAAAACACAAAAGAAAAAAGTCAAAACTCTTATGTGTCTCTTTACAGACAAATAATATTTGTTTTAACACTGATCATAAAGTTTAAGAATGGAAGTAAAAACAGAAAGAAGCAGTAAAATTGTGAATGCCCATTTAAGACCATAAGTACATCCTCCTGTAAGTTCAGTCACATAGTTTGAACACAAAAGCTCCACTCTTTCTCCCAAACTGTCCTCTTTTCTCTAAGTGGAACCAGACGTAGGCATTTCTTCATTTAGCCCATTCAAATGGAGGCAAGTTGCTGTTCTTTATTTATATAACAAAACGAGCTGCAAAAGCCAAACATTAGGTCATGGAATATTTTCAACCCCAGAAATAAGTCAATGCCTTCAATGAGACATCAAACCCAGTTTAAGTGTTCCCCTACAAAATATGAGCTGGTGAGGACCTTTGTTGGAGTCAAGTACTGCTGTGGGATTTTTCTGTTTTTTAAATACAACTTTCAACAGTGTGGTGCACATGCGTTTCCAATTAAGAGCTCAGAGCCAACATCCAAGACTGGGCCCCATTCACCCCTTCCACGATTGACCAAGACTGAGGAAATGTTAAACAGGCATCATAACCATAACAGAGACGACAGAATGTTCAAAAGACTTTACTTTCTAAACAATAATTAAGACATCAGTTTGAATTGATGATATAGACTGCAAACATCGCACAAAATCTAAATAAAGAAAAAGGGAACATACTTAATCATAACTTTGTGTGACACGTTCACAGCTAGGGCATTTAAGCCTAACAATTTGTTTGGTGAATAGGTACAAAGCCTGCTTACAGTGCAAAGAAATAAAATATGTCAATGCTGTTGATTTGTGAGGATCATAATGAGAATGCACGGTTTACACGAGGCACTCAGAGTAGCATCTACTTCCCTGGCAGCAGCAGTAACTCCCTATGAGCCTGTCTCTGCTCAGACTTCAATCTCTGGGCCCTAAGGAGCTGTTGGAGGACTTTGATGTTCTGTCTAAATGAATTGACTGTGCTTCTTGATATAGCCCTCCAGTCAACTGACTCCCCCTACTGATTCTGTCACCTGTGATAAACACCATGCGTGCTCGGCGGTACCAAATTCTGGATCACATGCTCAGAAAGGCCACAGTTTTTTCCCCTCCTTCAACTTTGTAAATGACTGAAAAAAAAATATGATTGTTGTTTCCCACCGTGCCGTATCTGAGCAGAAGCCCTTTGATGTTTGAGGCTGTATGTGAGCAAGCAACGCTGGGCTGGTTTTTGTTACCTTACAGCCCTGCAACATCCAGTAGGTGAGCCTTTATGTCGGATGCCCCTTCAGGGCATGGTGTTTGTTAGAGCCTGGGCAAAGGCAACAACCTCCAACCCACTTCTATTATTGCATTTTTTTCTTAGGGATCAGAGCCAGAGAGCTCTGCATACAAGCTTGCAACTTCACTGACTTGATCCAAACAAGATCTAAGGCTTATTGAGGAACACCAGTGCACAGCTAAGGAAGTACAAAATGTGTTGATACATCTACCTTGGGACTTCTAGTTTGTCACAATGTGTGCTTTGAATATGGATGAGTAGTGACAGGAGCCATAATGCATGGAGAAAAATAAATAAATAAAAGAGTCCCAGTGCTAAAGATAGCACTGAGTCCAACCAATTGAGGACTGGCAAACACTGCAATGGATGATTTCGATCAAATAGTGGGGCAGAGGCGGTGGTTAGAGGGAAACAATGCTTATCCATCTAAGCTTCAGCTTGGTCAATTCTCATTTGACTAAATCCAATTACCATCGATTCTGCATCTTCTTAAAGCCGAGATTTAGGTTTTTCCTTGATAGTGCAGAAATCCTAACTCGGATGAAGCGACACTATTTAACCTATTACAGCCTCCGATGAAGCGGTTGGGTTTTGGAGGAAAGTACAAGTTCTACTGGCAAAGGCATTGATCCTCCCACACCCTGGGTTTTCCCAGTGTGTGCAGTGATTCCTGTGCAAAGCCTCTCAACACTTCTCTCTCTCCTCCAGCAGCGATGGTGCTCCTGAGCAAACCTGCCCTGGATCGAGCATCTCATTTAGTCACTGGGCCCTTTGATGTGGATTCAGTGCTGCAGTGCATATCATTCATGTTTGAAGGTTCAGCTTCCACAATACAGCAGGGTTTGAAGTTTCACATATTGCAAGTGCTACAATGTGATAATCTGGGAGCCGGTTATGCATTATACATTTTTCATAAAAGAACACCATCACCTGAAAGTGAAATGTGGAAAAGTCAGCGCTTCAAGGTATATATTGACAGAAACTGTTTCTGAGACTTCTGGGTGTGGGACGAAAACACTCTTGTTATCTTGAGCATTTCAGAATCAGCTCTACATCTTCCCGTGGAAGGGGGTAAATATCCAAATAAACAGAGCAGAATAACATTTGACTGTGGTCTGTCATGCCATATAAGACAGAATGATTTAGTTGACTAAATGCTTCTCACAGGGCACAGAGGCCATGACGGCTCTTTCTCCGGCAACGGTCGAGCAATAAAAATCTACTTCTTCATCCGATTGCACAAGGGAGTTGATACGCAACTTGTGTCACATCCTTCAGTGTCTTCTTAAATAAAAATGTGTAACAATCTTTGTCAAGGTCTGTGTCTGACTAGACTGCGGCTTTAGTTAGTGTAATGACAAGAAAGGAGGAAATAATCTCTGTTAAAAAATGTTGCAAATGAAATCTTCAACGTAATTGACTCAAGTGGAATAGTTCATCAGTCTTTAAAATCTAACTGTAACAAACACAGAAGATTTAAAAAAAAACAAGGAGAGGAGTAAAATCAAGTTGGTAGTTAATGTCTGTGAGTGACTAAGGTTTATGTAAACGCTTTTGATCTTGATAATTAAAAAGTCTTTGAATGGCAGTGCACAGCTCTGCGTGTCGTTTTAAAGGATGGTAACTGTCTCCAAAGCATGGAGATGGTAGCAGCCTGAGGGCCTGCCTGCTTTCTTTTCCTTCTCTCTGTATCTATCTTGTGCTAAATACACAAAACACACATAAAAATGCACACACACACACACACACACACACCTATGTGTACAAATACAAACTCTACACACTGGACTGACACATACAAACAAAAAACCCACACACAAGAAAGAGTCGGCACTTTCACAAACATCAGCCTCTCAATTAGCTTCTGCACTTATTTCTCCTCGGAAGAGAATTATTTTTCAGCTGGATGCTTTTTTCTTTGTTTATCATGAGCAGACCAAAGCATTATTAGGCGCTAATCACTGCATGTCAAATTCACAGACTTACTGCAGTCACTTTAAAAAAAAAGGATTCAGTGAATAATCTTCTCATGTTCAGATTGCCATTTTAGATTTGGACAGTCACCAATTTTTCTTAGATGCTCAAGTCTGTCTAACAGCCAGGGAGAAGATCAGCATTTGTTTGATATAATTTGTTGTGACATGTTAATTGCATCTACTTGTAATTCTCTCTAATTGATGTTTGATATGTCTCAGGAAATTAGGCCAACTAGATAACACTGCAAATATTATGAATCCTCCCCACCTTTCTCCTTCCGTGGCAGGTCTGATGAATTCACAACACCTAAAACTGTAATGTGTCAACATGCTGTGCAGCTTTGCTCTGTATTCCCATGGCTGCCAGGCTGAAGGTTACAAGCATACCACGGTATATTCAAAACACATTCAGGCACACTGCAGAGTGCCAAGAAGACTAACCTGAGCAATTTTCACAGAGTTCTGGGTCGAACCACCAGCATGGTATTCAACTTTGTTCCTCTTGACAATTTCTTCAAACCTGAAATAAAGATAAGTACAAGACTTGTTACAAAAGACAACGTTCAAAACTAAGCACAGAGTGAAGCTTAGTGTAAACACCAGATAACGAGCGCCTTTAGCATGGGCAGACAACATGTCTCTCAATACTTGTCACATTACAACATAGCAGGAGTGTGCGCCACAAATGAGTCAATAAAATCAATACAATAAAAAATTCATTAGGAGAGGTTACATAGATACAGCTGAAGAGCTGAAGAGCAGCTGTGAGCAAAGACGATGTCCGAGTGAAATATCTCAAAACTACTGTATAACCTGCCGTGAAATTTGGTGCAGACATTCGTGGTGTAAAGAATGGCTCTGGTGATCCCTCAGCCTTTATATCACAATCAACATGTCATATTTTCCACTAGTTCAACACACGATACAACAACCAAATTCCTGTGATTCCTGTCTCAGTTGTGATATGACCCAGACTAACATAGCATGCTGAAATACTAATGATAGCATCACAAGTTGCTAACATACCAAACACATATTAAACACATCCTAGTATGCTTACATAACATCTTAAAGTTAGCGTGTCTGAATGCTAACATACTAAAGTTAGCAAACCAAAATGCCAGCCTTAAATAATAAATAAATATAATAAATTTAAATAATAATAATACATTTATAATAATAAATAATAAACTTTAGCATGATAAGGTGCTAACATTTGTCAACAATACAGTTAGCATGCAAACAGAATCTTTGCACACTGGCACGGAAACCTTAAATAAAGCAGCACTGATGGTGGAGACCAAAACAGAGATAAAATGAGGGTTGATATTGGATGTTGCTCCATGTCTGCTTGACATGCTAACATTAGCAATTGACATTACCATGCTAACATGCTAGTGTTAACATTAAGATCAGTAATAGGACAGTTGAGATTGGTATAGTGGTAAGCAAGTCCTGAATTTTCAGGGTTAAGTTTTGTTCTTCTGGCTCACGGGGCTGCTAGGCATGTTCATTTTGTTTGTTAGTCTTGTTTTAAACAATTTATCCTTATTCAAAATCACTTCTTAAGTCAGGGGTTATCTGACCCCCACAGCACTGTCAGATGAACTCTGTACTCCTTCACTGACACTATGAAATGTTTTAATTTAATTTTACACCTGATATTATTTAACACTATTTATTATATAAAACATTGATGTTTTCATACAATTCAGCTGTCAATGTTTAGGTTAGTTTAGTTGAGGCTGCATTTGTACTACTATCACTTGGAGTAGCAACAGTTCATTTCCTCCATTTATGCACGACATGGCTAACTATTTCTACCATTTATACAATACATTTAGCAATTTCAACTATTAATCCATTAGCTTTAGCTTACTATTTCACACATTCATCTATCCATTACTTTTAGCTAACTATTTCAACTGCTTATACATTACTTTTAGCTAACTGTTTAGACATATCTGCTTGCTAACCAATTTCCTGCACTCTTAATTGAAAGACAGTGTTCAGATGTTATAGCTTACTCTATGTAGATATATATTTCTTATAAAAAACATAATTTTCATGCATAGAGCTAGTCTGCTCTGCACCCTTGTTGGGAATCAAATAGTCAAAATATTTTGCTTTCCTTTCTGTCTGGCTGTAAAGAAGATAGCAGTCATCTCTGCAGTATAATAAACTTGAAAGTGGCATCTACTGTGACATTCCAGGTGCAAGCTGTTTATATAAACTGCTGAAAAAGAGGTAGAAAAAAAGCAGCTAGCAAATGCTGGATTTTGTTAAATGGGATACTTGACCACAAATGTTGCTGGAGTTGAAAAGAGGCAGTTAGGGTCTAAATGTCAGCTTGATAAAAGCAAAAGAGGAACATTGTCCACACATGGTTGTAGTTAACCATAGAGTATTAAAGCAAGATGAGCATAGAAAGTTATTTCTGAGGAACTTGAACTGCTTCCTCAAAGGGATGCATGAAATAAAAACAACTATTCATCTTTCACTTGGTAGAGACTTGTAGCTATTTTATATTTCATAGGTGATGTTTCCAGAGATTTTTAAAAAACAAGTTTTACTGTTTCTTTGTGTACAAGACCCTCAATAGCCACATAACTTGTTTAGGAAGAGACCACATGTGATTAAATGCTTGATGTATGAACCATACAGCAAAGTTTAGAAATGACTAACAGACTAAACACAGTGAGTGAAAGAAACGGACTGACATTCAGGAGTGGGGAGTAAACAATTGCTTAGTTTTCCAATATAATACAAAAGGAACACCCTTGGGTCTACAGGGAAATACTGAAGCCTGGTTCTATCATTTTTGTATTTTCCCATCATACTGCCATTTCAAACATCAATAGCTTCGATGCTTAAGCGTAGCGCAATGCAAAGCTCAGCTACACAGAGATAGAGTCTTTATCTGGGGAGAAGACATGAATAATGTGTATTCTCCACATCGTTCATACAAACAGCCTCCCAGGGGGGCTGGCTATATAAACGTGCCCACCCTGCTAAGGAAATTGACCTAACTGCAGTCAAGACGATACAGTACATTAGGAGGTCCTTGGCTTTTTTCTCTCAACAGTAAATTGAAGACTGTCCATTTGTAAGTATACTTACGTCAGGAGGAAAAAATCCAATGATATGGTAAATAGTTCAAGGTGCACCATACCATTCCCATTAGTGTTAAATATAATTCCACTTTAAATGAACTGCATAAGAGGGGTTGTTGCGAAAATGCATGAGTATAATCCCAAGAGGCCCTGGTTATGCAAAGGCTCGGCCAATGCATTTTCTTTTTAGGATGAAAAAAACAAACATTTTCAGGCGAGGTCAAAGGTTGCAAATTTTTGGGTAGAAACCTGAATTTTAAAGTTGAACCTAGAAATATATCAAGTCTATTGCATATACTCGACAGGAGATATATGTATGCAAAATGCATCATGGCTTACCAACACATGTCAGCCAGAGGTGTTCAATACTTCAGCACAACCTGATTTAACTAGGCATGGCCGAATTTTGAGCGAGTGTGAAAGTAACCTTTACTGCTTCAAAGAAAGTCTGCATATCATGTCTCAAGGCAAGGGGTCTACCTAGGGCAGAATGTTCCTAATAAAGAAAAAAAAAACTTTCCATGCAAGTGGAAAATATGCTAACTGGGAAAAAAATCCTTCCTGAGACACCTGTTATGACTCCTTGACAAAGGAAGAATTTGAGCACTGTGGGTGTTTATAACATGAAGGCAGCCGAGGGACTCCAGAACCCATTTCAAATAGACACACAGCTTCTGAGGATTTTTTTTTTTCCTTCCTAGAAGTATTTGCTCCACCTTTCAGTGCAGACAGCATGGGGCCCTGCTCTTGGATGCCACGAAAATCCCATCCGAAAAGGAGCAGCTGCCTCAAGACCTTTACACCCTCAAACATCATGTGATCCCATAGCAGTGACACCGTAAACGGCCCCCATGGCCATTTAGGACGAGAAAATCCCATTCCATCTACTGCAGTCTAAGCTTACTCTGTGATGGGAGGGAGCAGGGAAAAAGAAATTGTTTTGAACAAAATGTCCTCAGCCAGTAACCTCTGCCTTTAAATCCTGCTGGTGTTTTTCAATGGAAGAGCAATTCCAACTATGCCATGCATTCCACCAATGTATGGACAGGGTGTGTTATATAACACCATGCTTTACATGAGACTGCCCCTACAATCTGGTAAAATACAGCTCTTATACAAACTCACTGTGCTATTTTTCAATTTCATACCTCCCAATTTGAAACTAATAGAGACACTTATTTATTCAGCTTAAATCACATTAGGGGAATTAGGCTACTGAATGGAATATTTGTATTCAGAGGATATGAGAGTCCTCCTCAAAAACTAATACCTCTACATCTCCCTGGCTTAACACATTGAAATTGTTGGGGCAGATCACACAAGTCAGGAACATCGTGTTGTTTACATTCCTGGGGATGGGCCCCCACCGTTGTTTCCCATCAAGGGAAATATGAGAGCTTCCAAAGTACTATGAGTGTTCTCTGCCCCGAGTGACTCATGAGTTCCTCTTTCACCTCCCCCAAAAAACGAGCCAAGTAGATTATTTACATGAGGCAATAATTCAAGATTTGCTCCTCTAAGTCTCTTACATGGAGGGCAAGGCGAGCCCATTTACCCAATCCCTCTTCATTCGCCTTTGATGTTAGCCAATCTTGATAAGACCGGATGAGTGCCCTAAAATCCCCGTCGAGTGATTTCAGGAAGAACAAGTCTCTGTTAATCAATGGCTAGATTGGATCTGGATCCTCGGGAGTGGTCCGCGTGAAAGTCCTCCTGAGTGTTTGAGTGCACACCGGGGTAATTCATCGCTAATGATCACCGCGGCACCCACTCTCCTCCGTTCGTCCTTATTTAATTGCCTCGTTCACGTTTAAAAAGCTTACAAATCACAAGGACAGGCAGGGAAACATGATCAAACAGCCCCTATCACTAATCAGGGGAGGGCAAGGAGGAGAAGTGAGATGACTGGGGGCTCCTTCGCTGCTCTCCTTGGGGATTAGGTAGAAGGAGGGCTGTACAGGAACAGTAAATTATCTCTGCTTCAGCTGCAGCAGCCAGGTACACTTAAGCAGGCAGACCCATCTTTCCCTCATTCTGACAGAAGTAGAGAGGGGGCAAACACAGCTAAAAGGTTTTGGTAATCCCAGTTTCAACACAGGCATCAGGAGTGGAGACAGGTCCTACCATTGATTAGATTCCCAATCAGTGTGTGCATCCTACAACAGCCTTCCTTGGTAGTCTGGAGGCAGTACAAGGCCTGATGCACAGTAATTGTTTCCATAGGTCAGGCGGAGGAAAAACAGCTCGGGGACGTGATGAAAGGGAGATGGAAAGGGTGAAGAATATTGTTGTTTTTTCCCCCCCAATTAAATTGTTTGTCAAACCCTTCACAAAGGGTTACGCAGTTTATCTGTTTAAAATCAATACGCTCGTCTCAGTGTGAAAGCTTGTCCCAACACAAGACAGGCCCATTAATTATTCTGTTCTGCGCGCTATCGCTGGGCTGCTCAAGGTTGAGCCTTATCTTTTCTTATTTCAAATCAATAATTATCTTCCACCATGCTCACGCTCCCCCTCAGAAATAGATGTGCTTTTCATTCAAAGCCTGTAGAGTCTCTCTCTCTCGCTCACTGTAGCAACTGGTGAAGAACGCAGAATGAATAGGACATTCTTATCATTGGAACATTAGGGCAGGATGGGAATAGATGGCGAAGAATGAGGTGCATGAAAGTACTGAACACAAATGAGTCATGATTCAAATAGCGAGAAAGGCCTTGTTCCTGTCCTCTGACATCTTCTAATACACTACAGTAAGGGATGAATGTTGATTTGCACAAAAGCATTACAAAATCACCATCATACAGGTATCTCAGTACAATCCCTGTTCAACCCGCCTCATGTCCGTCTGTGTAGCTATGAGCCTTTCTGCATAACAGACTGGATGCACAATTAATGGCTGCACAATTACATGGTCACAATGGGTGAGTAATTGCATTAGAAGGCAGAAACAACAAACTGTGCATCCCTTTACTAAATTGACCATCCAGCAGCAGCAGCAGCCAGTTTGTTGGCATTAACCAAGGACTGCTGTTTGTACTTAATTAGGCTGCACTCAAGGATTAGGCGGTGGGGGCAAAATCTGGTCATGAAGGATGAGTTCATATTATTTCCTCTAAAATGTCACAGCTTTTTGGCTTTGCGCTGCAGAGGGTGGCGTTGTTTGTCACACTGTACTGTGTGGATGTAGGAGAGGGAGTGTGAGAGCGCGTTAGAGGACATGAAAGAGAGAGAAAGAGGGACACATTGAGGGAGGGAAAGTGGGAAGATGGAGTGTGTAAGCAAGGATGGAGCTTCTGGTGTTCTCTTGAGGATTGAGATTTGAAGCCAGAGCACAAAGCCTTTGAGACGTGCCCCTTATCTTGGAGGTTGATACCAGGATCTCGGCGATTCAGAGCGCCTCGTGTGAATAATTCCACCAACACCCCCTACTACGGGGACCATATGGGCCAGTGTGAACTTTAAACACACGGGGAGTGTTGCTGCTCACCAGTCTGGCCTCCCATTTCTACCCCTGCACAGGCTAGGTGTACAGAAATGTTCAGTACAGATAGTACACTAACTAGCCTACATGTATCATGGCTGCTGCCATCAGTGGCTTTTCCTGTGTGGCTGCTGGGATCAAAGATGACTAAAAATAGCCCTGAGCATGCTTGTCTGAACTGAACATGCTGTATGTACTGGCTGAGACGCCCACATTTTAATTATAAAACGCTCTTTAAAAAGGGGGAGTTGGAGGGTGTTGGAGGGGAGGGGGGGTGGGGGGGGTCGCCCACATGCACAGGGATTATGTTTGTTACACTCCCTTTGACTTGTGATGTTTCCTTCTGGCACCACCTGCTGGCAACCGCTGTCAACAAGAGGAAGACATTTGCAGCTCGGCGGAGGACGAGCTTTAATTATGATTGCATCAGCCATCTCTCTGTGATGCAGCATGTATGCTCTAAATGCAGAGCAATCACCCTGCATCAGTGTGTGTTAACCCATTTCACCTAAAAACAACATAACAAGACATGAGGCTTCTTTACTTTGATTATTTGAAAAGTTCTCTTGTTTTATAATTCAAAAGGGTCTAGATCCACATTTCTTCCAGCTGAGTAGACCTGTGTGAGCACGTCAGACTCATGCAAGCATCCCAAATCGTTTGGATTCATGCATATCAATAAAACATCAAGAGCAGCAACATGATTCGGATGTCTCAATTACTAGTTGAGTGCCATTAATCTCTGCTCTCTCTCTTTGGCTCAGAGGCAGGCTGATGGATGCAGGCCCGTGACCTTTGCCCTCAGCCGCAGGGGGAGCCGGATGTTCTGACCCCCAGCGGGCCGGTGGAGGTGAGTTTAAGTACTGTAGTACAGCACTCAGCCGCAGCAACAGAC
>JAPMOB010208438.1:0-12169 GCA_029875015.1 Lepomis gibbosus
GTGTATGTGTGTGTGTGTCCTGTGACTATGATTGATCCATTATACTTGTGTAATAGATGGGTGTGCATTGTTCTCATGTACTGTGCTAAACTATGTCCCAGTTTTTACTATGTCTAAAATTTTTGATAGATACATACAAAATGTGTATAGTACATTGTTGTACCTATTTTATGTAATATGCTGCCAGGAAACTAAAGCTCGTAGAGGGTCATTCTCCTTCACATTCCCTTGCAGAGAGCTGACGAAGAGCAGAGACAGAGGGGGGGTCAGAGGGGGTTGACCATGGTAGAGGAAGTAAGGAGTGTGGTCAAGAGAGGTGGGGGCTGCTGTGTGGGGATACTGGAGGCATGATGTCTGGTGGCCTGAGGTCCTTTACATATGCGCCTTATAACAGGGGCTTTAAATCAGCATGAAACACCGACACATGGTGTCACATAGAAAATGTCAATAACAAAAGCTCAGGTGGGACATTCCTTTTCTTTTCTCCATCACAGCTCACTCCTTGCTCTGGTTTTCTGTTGTTCTGCTCTTCTTGTTTGTTCTCCATAACAGTTTCTGCCATGACGGCTCATTAGGAGGATTACACATGATTTCATTATAGTCTGTACACTCACAGACACAAATAACATAAATAACTTAATACTGTGTTAATGTGCTCTAATTACACCGATGAACTACTTAGGGCCACTTTAAGAAAGATGGTTTCATTCCACACTGTATTTTCATGTTGCCATACATAGAGAGCAGATTGGTTTTTTTTAACAAAATCAGTTCAAGTTAGATTAATATATTTAGTGCCATATAATATGACATGCAAAATGTATCAACCAATCATGTTGCCCATCAGTTAAATTATGAGGAAATCTTGAAGATCTTGTTTTTTACATGCGAATGGCCAAATTAGGAACAGTGTTGCACTTTGAATAAAATGTATCTGTGATAATATCATCATTCTTAAATTTGCAATTTCTCAGTTGAAACCTACAATACAGGAATCATACCATTGTCTTCACAAGTGTTACGTCATTAGAAATCCAAAGTCCCTTAGGGGGCTTATTCAGCTTTTACTGCTGTGGCCCCTCACAGATAAGCACAGCAGTAGTTTTTATTGAATCTGGATCCCAGGGTTCCCCAGGTTGCTTTGAAACAGTTGAGGAACCCCCAGTCTAAACAAACAAAAGTGACTTATTTTAATGATCTTGCTATGTATTAACTCTATCTCAGTTGTAACTATTTAGACAGTCATTTACTCCAAATGGTGCAGTTCAGCGTTCAGGTCCATAAAATCCATTCACATGGAAGTGTGAGTAAGCTGTCGTGCTAACTAGCTCAAACACTTGAGGCTTTTTGGATGTTTTCCCTGCTTCCTCAAATCCCTCGGGTCTTGTTTCTTATAATAGGTCAACTCGTAGCCTGAGGCTAAACTGGAAATGCAAGATTCTTTGAACTGATTTAGCTCGAAAGCTGACATTCAAGACTCTGGAAAACAGACTGGCATTAGAATGGCATAACTGGGCCTAACCTGGTTAGCATAAAACTGTTTCACATTATCTTTGCTCGATAAAAGTAAAATGCTTCATTTTCAATTTCTGAAAAAGGAGAAATGTGGTACTTTATTGACGTTCCAAGGAACAGTCTCTCCAATGCAGCCTGTGTTTAGTGCTGAACATTACGACCAGGATGGATGTTTGCTGGCGTGGGTTATAAACCTAGGTCATCTGGGTAGTCTTCCTTAACAGTTCTTTACCCAAACTCTCCATTATGGATGTATATTTGTAAGAATGTGTAAAAAATATTGAACTAAATTAACTAAAGCATGCATATAGGACAGATAATAGGTGGCCATTACAGTGACATGTAATCAGAATGTTTCGTTTTGGGGTCTTTGAAAAGAGGCAAATGAATAGATCTTAAAATAGGTCTCAAAATTGGTGGTTGATGTGAATTTCCTCCCTTCACTCTGAAGCACTTTGAGTGTAGGTGTCATTTACACTGGGGATGCTGCAGACATGTCCTCACCACTTTTTGAAGTGGCTGATTTTGCCCCCACCACTTTTTTAAAGCGTAATTTGTAAAAATGTTCTGAAATATAACGGTACATTTGCACATTAAAAAAACATGCAGTGTAATTAAAATATAGAATGTGCACTGTCCAAAAAACGATTATGAAATGATTATAAAATGACCAAACAACTTGTTGACACAGTTTCTTTTTGGCCATGAAGTTTTCTGTTTTCTCCCTCCATTATGTTCCATTATATTCTGTTATATTTACATTTCCACCATAACTGGTGCAGAAAGTTTCACCAGAATGCAGGCAAGGAAATGTTTGAAGATCAAAATTTCCTGGGGTAGGACCACCCGCTCATATATCTCAGCATTGAGGTTACCTTTAAAACACTGTTTAAGGATCTTTTTGTCTCGTTCTCATAAACCTAATATTGCGCAGTGTGATTTCTCGTGAGCTAAGTGTCTCTTCACACCCCTAATCTGAGCCCTTTTGTCCCTACCACTTTTCACTTTGAGTATCTAAGAGAAAACACAAGATGAATGTAATTTTTTTTTTAATTCATAGGTCACAACTTGTCCATTGAACATATTCTACCTTGAAATATAAACGCAATTTGAGGCTGAGAGTATCTAAAATAGGATAAATTAGGTTTAAATACACTGATTTTAGGAAAGAAATGGCATTTTACAGCTTGCCATGGTAATTTAGACAGTTTAGAGCGCTAAAAGTGGCAACCAGCCTATTAGCCCAGGGAAAAGATTTGGACAGGTTAGCCTATTAGCACAGTGGTTCAGAGCAACGTTATAATCATTAATGAAGACGAACAAAATAACAAAAGCTAGATACGAAACAACGAATACTAGACGTGAAAAAACATTGTCGTTAACTGAAATAAAAATAAAAATGAGACTTTACAAAAAACTATAATTTGCTAGGACTGTTTTGTAGGTTTGAAAAACTAACTAAAAATAACAAAATGGAAGAGTGATGTGCGGAAGAGGATTAGGGCCACATGTGAAAAAAAATTTTAATTCTGAGAAAAACTCAGAATTCTGAGTTTAAAGTCAGAATTCTGAGATTAAAGTCAGAATTCTGAGGAAAAAAGTCAGAATTCTGAGTTTAAAGTCAGAAATCAAAAAAAAAAAAATTCACACATGGCCCTAATCCTCTTACGCATAAATGTCCTTAGTTTTTGTTCCTTTATTTATTCATTTCATAGGACCTAAAAAAGCCTATATTTCCAGTGGATATGAAACCTGTGGAACTGACGTTGCAAGGCAGTTGTTCTGGCCAGACTGGCAGTTCAGCAGAGTGTGCGGTGATTAGCCGATAGCAGGCACCTGTCGGTGAGCTGCGGGTGTGTTATGCTTTTGTCTTCGGCATGAAAAGCTGGCACACTGTGTGATGTGTGGCTGTCCTGCCACGATTACTTTATTCATCAAGAGAACCAGGGGTTAGGGCAGCGTCTGGCCGCAGCGTAGCAGGTGGCGACCGCTGTTACAAGGAGAGCCTCATGTAACGTTAGGGGTAGGCTAACTTAGTCGGGGATAATATGAATGCAACAACTGTACAGAGTTGTGGTTTGTTTAGTTTGGGTTGCAAGTAATGAGTCACTGTCTTGGTGGTTTTCTTTTTTTCCTTGTTCTGTTCCATTCTGATGGTCTGGCTTAGTGCTCATTCTGCGCATGGGATAGCCTAAACTAGCCCCTTGCCTATTGACTGTGAGCTCCCCTTGCGCTGGGTTAACATGTCTGTTGGTCATTAAAACTAAAGTGAAAGTGAAAAAAACGTGAAATAAAAATAAAAACTAATGAAAAATCCAAAACTATAATATATAAACTGGTCTCAGGGTTGTCCTATTATATTATATTACAGACACAGACAACACACAAACCAATGGAATAGAAAGAAAACATCATAAATAACATAACAGTATATAAGATTAATCAAGCACTTCAGGGACATTTTACTGTTGCTGAAACTGCAGGCTGAGATAACATGTCCTCTGGAGAATGACAGGGAATCTAATTTGGACACAGACTATGTAATGAAATGGTTTCTCAGTGTCACACATGGTTTTATGAAAATACCTGGCTTTGCCACCAGTTGACATATACACACAGTCAACCCAACACTGGCACTCATTCAGACACACTCTGAAAAGAAAACTGTTGTGACACATTTTTTAAAATCTTTTTATCTTTCATCTTTTTCTCTCCCACACATAGACCTGGAAGTCGACTCACATCCACATCAGCACTGGACACGCACAAAGGCGCACCAGAGCAGACACATTTGCTGCCCTGCAGGTCAGACAGACAGAATCTATAATTATCTCAGTGGAATACTCTGACTTTTGCATTGAACCTTCACACAAGAATCTAGATCTTCTTATGTAATGGTTTTGTCTGGCTCAGAAACGTGTTGAAAACGCTAATTAAACTAATTTCTGAGTGTCACACAGATGTAGCTCACTTATTAGTCTGCTTACAGTGTTTATTGCATAATACATGGTTGGCATTGCAGTCACTGCTCTACAGTATTTATCCCACGTTTGTAAAGAGGCTAACGAGATGCCACGCTGAGTAACATGGTTTTGCCTTCATTCTGCCTCATTTTAATACAGTGATCCAGCTGACCATCTGCATCATCTCACCTGACAACACTAAGGCCGAGTTCACATGTACAGATCGGGGGTGGAGCTAGACTCCCAGCACAGTGGAGGCAGGGCTTCATCATGGTGCCCACCTGCTAAAGAAATTTAGACCAAGTTTAAATGACCCCGCAAGTCCACTGAGTCCATCTGCATTGCTGCTGATCATAACCATTCTAGTAAATGTTTGTGCTTGCAGCAGAAGAATCAAGCAGCATAGACCAGATGAACCGGGCAAAGTATCCGGTCAATTTTCGAAATAAAATACCCAGTTCAGACTCCCGATTGTATATCAACAATAAACACAGTTAAATCAGACAAAAACATTTTTATGATGTAGCCTACTTAATCATGGAAGCAAAAAAGCAAGCACTAATCACAAAATCATCAAAATCTAAACATGTCGGCAAAACGCTCTAATACTGAAATGCTCCCTGTGGTAGTTGGTAGATGCACCCTTCAAGGAGAGTGTGAGGGACCAAGCAGCCAAGCATGAGACGACACAAGGGAAGTTCCAGATAAAGGTTATTTATTTACAAAAATTACATTACCAAAAAATAAAGATAAAGTTGTGGGCCCATAAAAGAGGTCAAAGAAACAAACAGTAACTAAAGCTTTGAACATAACAGACTCAAAATACAACTGACCTAAAACACACACACAAAAAAAAGGGGGACTTATATATTGGCTGATCAGACCAATTGGGATACACAAGGGAAGACTAACAACACTATTACATAAACTACAAACACAACAACAAAATCTACCTAAAAATATATTCCCAAAGAAATGTAAATGTACCTAATCTTAACTCAACACAAAAGAATACTCAAATAATATAAATCTAAACCCCAAAATATCACAGAAGAGAATAAAACCACCCCCAGACATATTGACAGTGGTAGCGTCCAATTAGGCCTCCTGCTCTATAAAACTGCTTCTGCTCCAGCCGCTACCCCTTTAAGCCAGCAGACCTCCTAGATCTCTCCTGGGTGTGGCAGCCAACTGGTAAGCTCAAACACAAACAATTGTTAAACAGAATGACATTCCAAAGGTAACTAATTGTGCGTGCTCCAAAAAGATACTTCTGTACAGTCAAATAAAGAATAATGTACGTGAAATTAAGTGTCCTGTGAGTTATTTATAACTGAATAAATTTGCAACAAATGTCTAATGTGTCTGAAACTATATAAACTAATCCTAAAGAAAACAGCATAAACTCAAGAAAAAGTGCATGAGGTTACCGCTTTTTACACTGGTTGTGAGGCCATGGCTGTGGCCATCACAGAGAGTAACAAAGTGGGCCACAGAGATCTGTGACGAATGTAGTAGAAGCACAAAAAGGACATATTAAAAACAAGTCATTAACATGGGCTATCAGTCATTAACAAGGCTACATGCGTAAGGCTTCCAGTGTGAACTAATGCCAAATAAGCCGCTGTGCACACGCAGCCTGTGTAAGTCTGAAATGATACATCTTACGTCTGTCACTCAGAATTCCCATGGTGCATGAGGGTGAAAGGAGTTTTGTTAAAATTTGCTAATACGTTTGCCATTTGTTTGGAATACGAAAGTTACTTTATGATTTATGTTTAGTAAAATGTGTCTTGTTAGAATATAATGTTTTTGTTGGTCATTCTTGTGGTGTTTTACTATTAAAACCAGGAGTGAAGGGACTGTTTCATTTGGTAAGAGCTGCTGAATTTCCCCAGCAGAACTACATGTAGTGTTGTCGTTCGTCCATGTCAACAATTAACTGAGCTAAACTTAATGGCCCACAAACAGGACCCCTTTCCAGCCGCGGCCCTGGGTTGATTAGTCCCATGCACCCATGCTACCTCCTGTTATGGTACAGATACAAAGAAGTAGACAGCTGTTCTCTGACCTATCCGCCATACTATCTAGCCCATCACTGTCCCAGCTTTTGATTGTGACTGAGTCTACAGGAATACCAACGGCTATGTAAGGCAGGGCATTGAGCTAAAACCTAATGTTTGACTGGAAACATTCTCACAATGTGAACATACTGATATAGTTAGGTGTAATATTTACCCTGTTCCCATTCATAATTTAGCATGTTAGCATGCTAACATTTGCTTATTAGCACTAAAGACTGTGCTGAGGCTGATGTCATTGTTTTGCAGGCATGTGGTCATAAACTAAGTACTGGACAAATAAAAATTTTGACCTTATGATGGTACCACATATAAAGTTAAGGAATCACCAAAGCTGTTACAACTTATCCTGTAGAGATGCATTTTGGTACAAAACTTTCTTGCAATCCATCAAATAGTTGCTGAGACATTTCACTTAAAACCACAAATGTGGACCTCATGGAATTTAATCTAATTATTGTTGAGATTCAGTGTGGATAAATACTGGTGGACCAAAGTGGTGGACAGATTGACTCACAGACTGACATTGCCATCCCTAGAGCCATGGTAGAATAATATTGTGGCTTAAAATATCATGTTTTTGATATGCTTTTGTCTAAATACAGCTAAGTTTGGAGGAGACATGTCAAGTTGGTTTGACTTCCTTCAGCAATCGCTGCTAGGGCGTTTCTGCCATTAAGGAGCTGAAGAAGCCAACTTAATTCTGTTCTGGTAGAAATATGATCCTTCATCTCCTACAAGAGCTTGTCCTTTGAATTAGCTCCAAATGTGACCAAGATGAAGGAAGCTGATTAAACTCACTCTGGTGGAAATACTATCCTTCATACACTTCAAGAGCATGTATTTCTAATTAGATCAGACAATAAGTTGGTCGTTTATCATTCTGGCGGGTGCTGCACTTGGGCTAAGTTCAAGGCAGGAAAATGATTCACCCTGTCAGGAAGTTACTTTGCTAACATGATTGAAGCCTGTCAAGTGGGCCAGATTATCCAGTGGGCATTCAGGGCACGGGCCCAGGGGCCCATGCGCACTTGGGGCCCAAGCAAGGGAAGTAAAAACTTTTTCTTTCTTTTCCTTTTTTAATGTTTACATTTCAGATATTGACCTCATGTATAAGCAATAAAAAGCACGCTGGTGTTTTTATTTAAACCGAATTATGTCATAGGTCAAGCCCAATTGTGGAAAGCACGTAACAGCCCGCCCTTAACGTTGGTCATCTCTTAACCCAGTAATGAATCAAGCAGACTGTGGGAATAAGTTAGTTGTCGTAGCTCAAAATGAGTGAGAGAAGTGATTGTAAATGGTTGTAAACGCAAATGAAACAGAGAAGAAGAGGAGAGGGAGGTGCATCTCTATTGACACATGTGCCATCTATTCAGAAATTGTTGAAGATGACGAGCAAGCTAACCAGAGGCTAGTGTTTGCAGCTCACCCATATGAAACCCAGCACCACCTTAGGCTAGGTTTAGCAGCGTTAGTAGCAGCGCACAGTGGATTTATCAGGTGTCTGACCTGGTTCTGGGGGGGGGGCAATCAACAAAGATGCTCGCGTCAATCATGGACCTGCTGCCTTTCATAACTGAAGGAGCAAATATCCAGCCTCAGCCTGCGATGTGCGGTAAGGGGCGCTAAGTCAACATTACCTCAATAATAATCTGCTGTGTTGTCAACTCAATAATGGGGACAAAGTTTACAGAGAGTGGATTCCTGCTTAACCTTGCCTGTGTGCTTTATTCAACAACAAAAAATCTATTTTTTGGTGTTTTTTCTGATTGGAAACACGTCGACCGTCTGCATGAGAAAACCACAGAGCATTGTTATTAATGTTAAGTACATTAATAATCTGTCACTGGGAGCTGGACTGTGGACCTAAACTAGTGCAAAAGGTGTAGGTATAGAAGTGGAAACTGGCGGGAGGAACTCAAGCAGGTTGTGACTGTCATCAAATTTTAAAGTAAAAGACGGCTGCCTTTACATGGTGGAGATGAAGTAGCCCTTTGTGTTTGCATGTGAGTTATGGAAGAATCTTCTTCATCTAACTCGATTAAAGGTGAGGCAGTATGTGCTTGCATAATGCCACCGATTTACAGCAAGCAATGGAATGTATTGATACTGTTGCTGCTGGTTCAGGAAAGTGAAAAAGAACCAATTTTTAGTAGACCCTACTAACTACTACTTAGAACAGGTAATTTTTATTGTCACTGATTTCATAAAATGACCTGCAGGTTCCTCAAATACAAAAAAAACAACCATTTGAGCGTGTAAAATACATTCAATCTGTGGGTGTCCACAAGTATGCACCCCTCTTTGCAGCCAAAGCTAAACATGCATTACTTTGCACCCATACTGTTAAACAGCAGTTTGCCAGCAGAGCAGCTATTATAAATGGAAATACATTGTAGGGACTTCCTAGAAAGATTCAGTTATAAGCATATGAATTTGTGGCTTTAGAGGTTTTGAACATGACATCATCCCTGATCAAAGGGACAGTTGAGATAAAGTAAAACGTAAACAGAGGTTTGTTTCTTTTACAGATATATCAAATATTTGAAAACTGAAAATAGATGCAACTGTAATGATCACTAGCAGAAAACAGCGTTCAGGTGAGACTATGGCTTGCCATGGTTGTTTAAATAGACTTCGTCATACCTTCTTTTTGTTATTGCTCTGCATGCTCATATATAACAACAACCATTTCAATTTTAGATTGAAATGGTTGAGCATGTAGCGTCTGTTCAGGCACTACAGATGAAAAATAGCCCTTTGGCACATTTGCAGCAAAGTTAATTGCTCTACTCTCTGCTATGTTCTGTTTCTTAAGCTAATAAATTAATACGTTTTTTATTAATAAGGATTATTGAACATATAATGTGTATTCATTGAAAATCAATAAATGAATAGTAGTTCAGCTTCTCTGACAGATGTACAGGTAGTTCTGCAAGTGAGATTTTGAAATATAAGATCCATAGAGACCTCATTAAAAAAGCTCCTTCTACTGTGCTTTAATAACTCACGTTAATTTCTGTCCTGAGGAGAATAATATCTATTCTGATGGAATTATGAGAGTCCAACAGTAGCATGATGTGTCTCCTAAATCCCTGTGCCCTCTTTTTTTTCCTTCTACTCCACCCTATACCTCATTCCTTGTCTCTTCTCC
This sequence comes from Lepomis gibbosus, assembly GCA_029875015.1. Classification (NCBI taxonomy): domain Eukaryota; kingdom Metazoa; phylum Chordata; class Actinopteri; order Centrarchiformes; family Centrarchidae; genus Lepomis; species Lepomis gibbosus. The sequence continues at coordinate 9,717 of JAPMOB010208438.1, forward strand.
TTTCTGCTGCACAGCTTTTACTACAGTAAAGACAGAGTGTGTGTGTGTGTGTGTGTGTGCGCGCGCGCGCGTGTGTGCATGTGTGTTGAGCACAAGCGTGTGTGTGTGTGTGTGTGTGCATGCTCTTGTCGTTGTGTCTCAGCCCATCTCCAGATGTCAGGGGGCAGGAGGGCTGCAGATGGTCGTCATTCCCCTCTGACAGCGACAGGAAGAGAGAGACTGAGAGAGAAGCAGAGAAAGAGAGAGCAATGGGGGAAAAAAAGAAAAAATAAATGAAGCATGTGAGGAACAGAAGGACAGTGAGAGGGAGAAAATTGAGAGAGAGCGATAAAAGACAGTAAAAAGGCTTCACTTGTCCCAAAAGTGGCGATATTGCTAAAACTCCACTGTGCTTAAGGGGACATTCTGTACAGGGAAACTGATAGAGTGAAAACACATTAGAAATGTGTTCTTTACACTTGTAACCCTGCTTTACAAACTTACAGGCAGAACTTCTATTGCAGTTTTTTTATTTGTATTATATAACTTCATTAAATATTTCAGGTGAAGTCACAGGTTAATTATTAAAACTATTAGTTGCACTTGTTTTGCATTTGTTTCAAGTTAATGCTATCGCTTTTCACCTCATTTATTTGTTAGCAGCAAGTTTGAGTAGTAGACAAAGTAGATGATCCTACAAAAAAAGATTAGATCTATCTATCTATCTATGATGCTTGTGCATCTGCAGGTAGATATATGGGTATGAATCTTTTTAAATGGGAGAAATGTCCTTGAACACAGATAAAGGTTGGCAAACAGAAAAAAAGACAGGCTTTAATAAATGAGCAAATTACCGTACAGAAAATTCTTTGATGTGAATGTTGGCGTATGGAAGGGAGGAGAGAGTGAGGAATGTTGGATTGGGCAGAAGGAGGAAAGAGAGAAATGGAAAGATGAAGAGAAGGTTAATGAGGAGTCTGACGCCCCGGGGGGGGGGCTTTCCTTGGCTCCAGACGTACATACAAATGCACACATATACTCACACACATGCACACCTAAACACCATGGTAAAACCACAGTAAAAAGCTCTTAACCTATAGTTTAGCTTATCAACAGGCCAATAACACAGGAAGGCTGCCTCATTAACACTTAAATATACTCACGACACAGTAACGAGACAACAGGCGCTTTTGTGAAATAAGAACAAGGCGCAAACAAAACATGACAAGGCAATGGCAACTTACATAGGCAAATCACATAGAAAGCAATCATGCACACATAAATAGCAATTCCCAAAGCCTACTGCCTGGACAACACTTCATAAATAAAGAAGAGGTTACATTTCTAAGTGCTGCTAGTTTTGCCTGTGGCAGTTATTTAGCAGTGTTGGACCCAATGGGGTGTTTGGTTTTGATGAAGAACAATTTAATGTTACTGTAAACTACAGTGCACTCTGAAGTGGATATATTCGGATATGGATATATATTAAAGCACTGCTCTGACATTGTAGTGCAGAAAAGACAAAAAGATGGCAATTGCGTGTCTAACATTTTTTGTAACTTTCTGAAACTGGCGATCCGACACTCACACCCACGTAATGCCACAGCTGGCATGCTATGCAGAGGTCAGAAAGTAAGCAGGGTTTGAACTTGTCTCTCAAGCCCTCTTTTTTCATTTTCGACTATTTCAGCCACTTTTCTGTGTCCAGAAACGAGTGCAACGCTATGTCGAATACCTGTTTTAAAAGGTGCAGCATTGTCCCCATAATTCAATGGTTATCATGGCAATTTGCTGTCAGAACAACCATACAACCATACAAACACTTTTGCCTCTGGAGGGGGGCAAACTTCACAAACGCGTTTTGCAACCCAGCCCTTAGTTCTTCTGTTTATTTGCTTGTGTTTTCTTACATTAGGTGCAGTGTCTTGGGCTCTCTGTCATCATTTCTTGTCAGTATGGGGGCAAACTTTTAGAGAAAGATTTAGAAAAAAAATTGTGTGGATCTTTTCAACACATAAACAGTACTTGTGCAGACTATGTCCACTTTGTGTTTTCCTCAGAATCCTACCCCACAGTCTCTCCTAAGTGACCTTCTATCTGACAGTTTTTGTCAGACATCTCATTGAAGTAATATAACAAAGAGCATATCTGAAGAAGTCAAGAGAGAGAAACGTTGCTTTGTAGTTAAACTTTGCAAAATTAATGTTTCATTGACTCTGTTTAAACATCCTGCCTGCATCCCAGGACCTTTGATCATTACTGATTGTCTCTCCCTTTCTGTCCTCAGCTCTTTCCTGAGAGCTAAATAATAAAGACTTCTCTCCTCACGCTGCATTTGAAGGCCGAGTGTGAAGTGAGTGTGTGTCAAATGTCAGTGGACACAGTGGTTTTTTGCTAGTGTGTGTGTGTGTGTGTGTGTGTGTGTGTGTGTGTGTGTGTGTGTGTGTGTGTGTGTGTGTGTGTGTGTGTGTGTG
>JAPMOB010208439.1:0-10000 GCA_029875015.1 Lepomis gibbosus
TCAGGGGTTAGTGTAAAGTCAATGTCTTAAGAGTTGCCCAAAGCTTGCAGCTCTTTTCAGCAATGACTTAAGACTGTAGGTCTCAACCCAAAAATGAATCAAAAAATGACACGTGAATTGAAATTTTGAAATGTTGAATGAAAAGTTAGCATTTGCCGTGAGGACCTGGTATGAAAATTTATAATGTTCATTTACTAAATAAATGGCAAATTAATCTGGTTGGGGGATAGGAGATTTTCAGTCCAGAATAATTAAATGCGTCCCCCTTGACTGTTTAGCTTTGTTTGTGTTAGGTGGTTGCATACCTGAATGATTAAAATCAAAAGCCTCTTAAAAAGACTAAATATCTGCCCTATTATAATGGCCTTGGTGATAAAGTGAATTTGAACATTAAGGTCAGCAATCCTGTTAAAAGGTTTCAGGTCTTTGTGGAGAAGTGGCGTTTATAAATTAGTCAGTGGCTTACTTGGCATGATTTACAAGGTCTTCTTTAAAGCCATAAATGACACAAAAAACATATGTATTTGCAATTTTCTAACTATCAGTCCGTAATTTTTTCTCTATATATACGACTTTATGTATACAACACAGATTATTATCTAATAGTAATGTTTAAAACCAAACATGAATGTGCTATTAAAAATTATGGGCAATACTTAATATTTTAATTCTAATAAATAGGATGATAAACTCACTTTGGTTAAATTCAAGGATACACAATCAATTAATGGAAAAAATTGACAAAGACTACATAACAAATAAGAAAAGGGGGAGTGTTATGTGCTTTTCCTTTTTGCTGAACAGATGTAAAACTGTATTGGGAAAACAGGGGAGGGTCTTTGAACTTTTCCTCATATTGTTTTGAGATGTTCAGCGAGTGCTTTGCAGGTTTTTTTCTATAGGTGTATATTTCTTTTTTTTCTAAGTATAAATGCTGATAATACAGACAGATGAGTAAGTTTAAACAGCATCTAGCTTTGATGAAAGTTGAACCCTAAATGAAAGACTGCACACACACACACACACACACACACACACACACACACACACACACACATTCTGATACATCCCCATTAAAGGATGAACATGCTTAGACATCATGGAAGACAAAGAGAAACACATGAGCTCAAAGTAAAAGAAAGACATGATTGTTCAGTACCTTATATCTGTCTTGTATGCTGCGTTTTACCTTGTCTTATAGGTCAGAGTCCCACTGTGGAAATAAGTCTCTGACCTTTCTGTGTACTAAATCTACTTTTATTTTAACTTTCAAAGAAATCTAATCTAATCCAGGAAAGAAAAAGAAGAGAAATGTCAAATGGCAGGGGGTGCTTAAACCATTTCTCGATTTCAAGCACAACATGACATTTAGTCTCCAGTTTGACATAAACAGGCAGTCAGTCATCCTAAAACGTGTTAGCATTATTAGCAGGGTTCATCAATTAGACCAATGGGTAGTTCTAAAACTTGTCTTCCCAAAAATGCCATTAGAAAACTGCCATGTTTCTGCTGCGTGAGTTGTTACAAGTGCCAAAAGAAGTGAGCATATTACTGATTTTCTTTACACAAGCTTACAGTTAGTTACTGAATACATTTCTGCTATAAATTGCTCTACAGTCTGTGGCCAAACTGATTCGCTTGAAGAATGTAAACCCTAGCAGGTCAGTTAGGGGTTCATGAATCAGTCCACTGTTGTAATAGTGCCTAATTTTTCGTCTCTGATTTAATTACTAAATTTAACCAACTTTCTGATGATATTTAATGCAGCCTGAAATTAGCTTTTTTGATTTGGATTTTTGAAGTGAAATGTCTGTTCATGTGCCTTTAAAGGGGATATGTGTAGTTTTTTAAACGAAATTAATCACTTTTTTATTGCCTGCATGTGAAGGGATTGTAAAAGTGATCCACATGCCCGGTTTTTCTGTTACCTCTGACGGCCAGTACGCCTAATCCTATGTGAAGACACCAAGTCTAATTTTCATATAAATCTATTAGTTGTTACGTGGATTCACGTACATTCGCAACAACACCACAGCTAACCAGATGGAGTCCATCTGGCTAAAACCAAACAAAAAACTAGCTCTTAGCACAAAACAGACTCCAACACAAACTCCACGTCAGGATAAAATCCAACAACAACGTTTTATGTGCTGGAGTCCCTCAGGCCAAATGGAGAATCAGAGTGACATTGGAAAGGCGTGAATCACAAAGAGACGTTTGTTTTGTATAAAAAAAACGTCACAGGGTTGGCTATCATATTACTGGTAAACTAACATTACTGTAAAGTATGTGAAATATCTTGTGACATTGGATTTAAGGTCATGTTACATAATATTAGCTCGCCGGCTAACGCCAAGCAGTTGCTAATGTTATCTAGTGCAGTTGTATGGCTTTCCACATTACCAGCTAACATGATCCATATTACTATACTGTGTACCACTGATATTATGTCCAAGTGTTTTAGCCTGCAAGAAATGATGTGATGGCAAAAAGCAAATGTGGAACAATTTGTTTAGCCTATAGTGTTGCAAGGCAGGCGCAGCCAGCTAGATTAGCACAATCCACCGCTGTTTGGTACCTAATATTCAATATAGATTTATTGTTATTTCACCAATACTCAGGTACACATCTTCACCGGTCTCAGTCAATGTAACTTACTTGACCCTCATAATATTAAAAAAGCAACATAATGGTGCAGGACAACACCACAGTGGAAGACACATTCATTACACTAACATTACTAACTGTGGTGTAACTGTTATAAAGTGTAGCAACATTCTCATTTATAATATTAAGTCTAGTTGACTAACTGTTATAGTTATCATCCAATACATTTAGCTGTACTGAAATTTCTGAGCCTGTGGTGAAAGATACACACATAGTTATAGAAAGGCGGCACATGAGCTAACGCTGATATATCACATCGGCTAAATGCAGTCAGTGTAGCGTTAGTGTCGCATTAGCTCAACGTGAAGCTGATAAAAATATTACTGTAATCTTGCAGTGGGAGTTTCCATGAGTTTCCAGCACTTTGTCTGAAGCTCATGAGGCGAGCACACAGACGAGAACATACCTGGTTGCAAAAAATGCATGCATAACGCCCCTATAAATGAACAATTTTCTCTAATCAAATTTATTTATTTATTTTATAATTTATTTTATTTTCCTCCTCATTGTTATTTCCAATGCATTTCTTTGCTTTATTTTATGTAAACCACATACTCTTGTACTCTGTGTTTGAAAGCTGCTAAACAAATAAATCTGCCTTGCATTGTCTTGCAGCAAACGTAGGAGATTGTTGTGGTTGAATTAAGTGTCCAACTTTTACCTATGGTTAAAACAATATTAAACCTGAAAGTCAGGTTACTGCTTAGGTTAGTATGGTTAGTATACATACAATTTACTGAGGAGGAAATAATCTGTATATTATTAGAGCATTTAAGCATCAGCTTTGGAGCTTTAAATTATATCTGTTCATGGCACCACTCCATCCATTAGATGAGTCACCAATTAATGGCAAATTAAATAAAGGTGAAATCAATTCAAAATTGAAACCCTACTCTGTAATTGCAGCACGCTGACGTTATTGACTTATGTGTAATATAAGATGTGACTTTACAGCAAAGATGAATTACTTTTCCTTGTATTCACTCTTAATGCTTGTAAATCAAATCATTTTCAATCTCTTCAGGAACCCATGGATATACCTGTAATTCAAATTTACAATCAAGATTATTTAAAGCTTGCTATCTATATTACATTTCAATATTATCCCAAGAGATCTACTGACATTTACCGGTCTAGTCGGTTACTTGGTTACTCAACCTGAAATGTGGTCAAAAATTCCATCTCTTGTCTTCACTCAGAGAATCCCTTGAGACCCTGTGACATTTTCTCAGCTAATTTAGTATTTAAAACTGTCAGCATTATGGAAAATACCGTGCATTGTTTTAAATAAGTATGACTGCCAACTGTCTTTCATATAGGCTCCATCTCTTCTTCCTGTAATGCCTTCCTCTTTCTGCCATTCTTTTTCTTTTGGTTTCTCTCACCTCTTCCAGTTTCTCTTTGCTATCCTGCTATCCTTATTAGTGTCCCCTCCTTCCTCCAACCGTTCATCCTCCTCCTCCTTTTTCTATAACCCATTTCCTCGCTTTCGTTCCTTGAATAGCAATGTTGTCTTCTGCGTTTTTTTAAAAGTTGTATTAAAAGCTTAATTAGGAAGTAAGGGGGGACGATAGGAGAGAAATGTTGGCCCCTATAGCTTTGGCAAGGGTATTAAAAGCTCAATGCTCAGCCACATGCTGATCCCAAAGAGATATGCCTTAAAAGGCTATACACACTTTTTGGGCACACACACACACACACACTTGCACTGACGACCGACTTGCCCACCAACACATACTTGCGTGCACACACATCTACGCACTGAATATATCGATCAAGGACATTGTTATCTGATGGCCAAAGCGACCAGTGCTCCCTAAAGTCATCAAGAAAGACGGGGCAGAAAAAGATGTAAACCACTGAACAGAAGAGAGGACAGAGGGGATAAAACAAAGGGGCTTATGTATGTACTGAGAGAGGACCTAGATAGAGTAGAATACTAAAATTGAGGCATGTGGAGAAAAAGCGGTGGGGGTTACATGACTGATTGTTAGCAGGGAAAGCGAGAAAGAAGTGAGGCAGGCGAAAAGGGGAGAGAAATGAAGGAAAGTAAAGGCAAGCATGAAAGAAAGACCATTATTCCAGGCAGGTTGACATCTCAAGGGTTTGTCTGCTGTCAATCAGGGCTTTACTCTGTGATTGATTGTGAAGGACTTAAAAATTCCAAATCGCTTCCAAAAAGGAGAGAGAGTACACTTTGTTCCAGCCATTCTGGCAGTGAAACCGACAGCTGCCTGGTCATAAGGCTACTTGTCCAGCCTCTAGTCGACAGCCATTGCTGGGGTTTGTCATCCTCTGTAAGGCATGGCCTCTTCAGATGCCCATATATGGCTAGGTTATTGCTAGCTCCTGTGACAGGGGTGTAATGCTTTTGTACATACTGTGCATCTTGTGATTGACTGCGTACAGGCTAAGCTCCTCAAACATGTAGGATCATGTACCTACCAGGCCTAAACGCGCATATGTCAGCCTAAACGCAAGATATGAGAGCTTGTAGCCTGTGACATAACAGATATAGGCCTATTTATGTGTGAATATAAAGTGTCACTTTGGCAATGGGTTTAGTGTTGCATTGCAAGATATTTTGGCCGATTGGGGGCAGCAGAAATGAATTGTAAACAAAACACTGACATTACCTTTTGGAGTTGATATGGTGAACTTGTTAGCAGCAGTTGCTTATTTAGGCAACAGGCACATAAGGAGCAACATTATTTGGATTTCTAGCCACCCTGTAAATATAACTTTGATAATCACACTTCTTTTAGTTGTGCTTTGGTCTACACCAACTTCTGAGGGAAACATCTAGCTCTTCATCTGCTTAATGCTTTGCTATGTTCACCAGCAAGCTGCTAACTGTGGCTGTCTGCTGTTTGTTGCTGGAAACGTAACGTAAACTGGGATTTTAGATGTTTTTCACTGAAAACAGCCAGAGGTGGGACCAAGTCATTGTTTTACAAGTCACAAGTAAGTCATAAGTCTTAGCACTCAAGTCCCAGATAAAGACAGGCAAGTCTCAAGTGTTTCAAGTCCTAAATAAGTCATAATGTGCTCTTCACAAAATTTAATACTGTTTCATATTTTTAACCAGAGTTAAAAGTGAAAAAAAAACATTATTGAATAAAGCATTAACCTGTACAGAAAGAAAGCAGAGGCACAGTTTCAGACAATAAATGTCATATAATTTCATGAATTAAATGAAGAGTTGATGTGCTGCACATTGTTTTTTTTTATAATACAATTTATATTTGCGTTGGGGAGGGTATCAAGTCAGTTAGAGTCAAAAGGTTTGTCCAAGTGAAGTCACGAGTTATTGGTGTTAAAGTCTTTTTTGATTTTGTCGAGTATAGTAATCATAGTTATATTATAGGCCAGAAAACCAAAACAATGATCTCATGGGCCGATTTGGGAACCATTTCTGGGGATCGGTATGAGTTCATTAAAAATTCTGGCGGGTTGAGCTAAATATTGCATAACAGGACATCAAAAGGGCATAGAGTAGGCTACTACAAAGTCGACAATTCAAAAACACAGCATAAAATGCACAGCAATGTCGACTGCACAAGAGACAGTCATCGATCACATCCACACTTGCAACACCATGTCAATTGCACAAAACCACATCCACTCAATAGAAAGCACCAATGCATGTAAGTCAGCCCAGCGATAAGAATAGCCCTATTCAAAATCACTACCCTAAAATATGACTACATAGAAATAACTTAAGGAATAACGTTAACAACGTTAGCGTTAAAGATAATAATTACAACTACATTTATTTGTTAAACTGCCTTAGTGTTTTAATGATGCTACTTCTTTAGAGAAACAAGATTTCACAAACCGGCCTCAGCAGTGTGTTTGTCATGTCCACAGGGATTGAAGGGACAACTTGGAGAAGAAGAAACAGTGTAAAGATTTTGTTAAAGTTATTGATCAGCACACGTTTTTCGGTCTTAGTTTCAGTTACAACCCACGTTTGTTTCTTCTAACTTTACATTGCATTGCATGTTTTCTTAATGTGCAAATAAACCTTTATCAAAACATTTTCATTTCTTTGTTAACATTTTTGCTGCAAGCTAGTTTTTCAGAACCTTTTCAATAAATTATACTTTAAAAAGTGATGGCGGCAATCATCATTTCAGAAATTGGTGAGAACATGTCCCCAGCATCCCAGTGTAAATGACACCTATGAAGATGCTGAAATGCTATATAGCGCTGAGGGAAACCGCATGGTTGAGTGATAATTGTAGTAGTAGTTAGATGGTCGATAGCAAAAATATTATTTTTAGCTGCTCTTAAGATTGTCTGAAGGGTTCTCAAAAAATATTTGGCACCTTTTTTGTAGCAGCTCTGGCTTGCTCAATTGTTCTGTAGCTGGAGCGGTGAATTGCAAATTTTCTGATAAATTCCCTCAAAGTGTGCTTGTCAAAATTCTCGCTAAGAGGTGCTGCGTTTATGGAAAGAAGAGTAGGAGTTTAACACAAGTCACCAAATAAAGTCTGGCAAAATCTAGCACAGTCTGTCTGCACTGCCAGCTACCTCAGCATGTACACCTGGCTAGTAAACACCTAAAAGTTGCCAGTGAATTTTGGCAACTGCTGTGGTCGACATGCGCATCGGTGAATATGCTGCCTGGTCCAGGTAATTTTGTTGCCTGCTTCATCTGCAGATTTTCCATTCAGGAATTGATATGGTGTTTAAGAAACAATGATGAAGTTTCTTATACATGATTTTCTGCAAATTAAGATTTGATTATGTTGCCTATTTTAATTTAAAAACTATTACTGTTGGTACATTAAACTTTGTAATGTAGACCCTCTTGCCGGAATGAGAGCATGTTTTTATTAAGCAGTCACTTTAAATATGTTACACGGAGAATTTTTTTAGTATCCATTTGCCCCTCCTCTCTCTTTCTTTCTCCTTCTCTTTTCTCTCTATCTCTCAATTCAATATTAATTCGATTTAATCTCTTATTTAATCCAGGAATTCTCTCTGGAGTCTCCTTTCCTTTGATTGTCTCTTCGCTTTCCCCTCCCTCTCTTCTTCACTGTCCCCCTCCCCCTTGGATCCATCCTTTTCAGGTTTTCTTTCTCTTTTCAATCTCATCTTCCTTTCAATCGCTCACATTTCAAAGAGAGGGAGAGAGCAAGCAAGGAAAAGAAGGGGAGAAAGTTAAGAGATGCTGAGAGAAATTGAAAAGCTTTATGAAGTGAGTAACAGAGGGAGAGGGATATGAGAGAACAAAAGAAGATGAAGGAAGAAAAGGAAAGACAGAAGGAGGAGCAGGCAAGGTTTAAAAACAAGATCAGTGTATTTAGGGACAGATAGATGAGATCGAGAGTAAGAGAAGGGAGAGCTGATGGGAGGAGGGAGAATGGACTGAAAGCATTGAGAGGCACAGAGGGGAGGAAGAAACAAGAAGTTGATAAGATAGAGAAGTGGGGGAAGAAGAGACAGCAGCTTTCCCAGATTGCTAATATTTCTCTGGGTTACATCATACACAAGGTCCCCCTGTCAGCATACTGGTGGATGTGCATTAGCCCCTTTTCTTGGGAAAACCAATAAATCTCAGTGAAACCTAATTTCAAACCATGCTGCCGTGTGTTTACAAAAATTTAGTGAGTGATTTTATGTTGCAATCAGTCATCAAGGTTTATTTGAAAATATTTGTCTTCTTGTCATGAAGATGGAAATGTATTAGAAGCAAGGGTGTTTTAATGCAGCCTCCTGTGCTGTGTGTCAAAATAAGCCTCAAAAATAAATAAATGCCCCTGTGAAAAAGGAATTTGAGTACTATATGGTTAAAAATATGTGGATCTGTCCATAATAGAGCTAGACCAATCTTTGAAGATCAGATGTATTGGTATTGGTGTATATGTCTGCAGATGAGTCAAGATAAATTATTGCTCAGCGGAAAGTTCATTATTAACTGTAAGATGTCATAGTCTGTGAAAACGCTCACAAGTCACATAACTAATGCGAGGGATCCTCATCACAAATTTCTGTGACAGTTTGAGATGCCTTTTACACCTTTATGTTGCTTTCTTGCACCAAGTAAGGTCCTAAAATGTGTGGAAGAACCCCACTTGCCTAAACACAGTCCTGACCTCAGCCTCATCCGACACCTTTGGGATGAACTGGAACACTGACTGCGAGCAAGGCCTAATTGCTCAACATCAGTGTCCAACCTCAATGCTCTTGTGGCTGAATGCGATCAAATTCCAAAATCCTGCTAAGAGCCATGCCAGAAGATGCCAGAAGAAAGGAATATAGGAGTTAGATGATAAGACTGATACCACCCTCATGTCTTTATGATAAATACATATTTAGAAACAGGAGCCAGTTAGTTCAGCTTAACACAAAGAATGGAAACGGGACAACAGCATTCTTGGCTCTGTTCAAAGATAACAAAATACCAGCACCTCTGAAGCTCAGTTTTTAAAAAGGTATACCTAGTTAGTTTATTTCATACAGAAACCTAAATGCTTATAGCTGACTTTGTTACTTATGTTAGCAGTTTCCCTCTATTTCCAGTCGTTATGCTAAGATAAGCTAACCTGCTGGCTGTAGCTCCACATTAACTATACACACCTTAAATCAAAATGTCCAAACTATTCTTTTAGGCCCATTTCTATATGTTTATCACATAGGGTGTGGTATTCAGGTCCCTACATACTTTTGTTGATGTAGTGTAGGTTTTTGGGAATACAGCTTACCTCTGGCTATCCTTCGCTTTCTCTCCCTCCCTCCATAAATCCTCTTCTCTTTACAAACACTACTGTTGGCTTTTACTATCTTGCTTATTCTCCTAAGTGTCGGCCATATGCTCAGTGAATCTCAGTAGCTATCTCTAAAGGCTCATTACAAGCCAACCACCATCACTGGATCCGTAATCCACTGCTGAGTCCAAATGACACCCATGATGATTGGACAATGACCCATACATTTAATTAACACTCTCACTGATTGGCTGCTATTTTTGTCCTGTGAGTCTAAGGTAACCTATGTGGAATATTCCCTTTACATATCATGCTGAATAAATGAATAATGATGACACCACACCAAAGACTCACTTGTAGCTTCTGCACTAATTTTACTTTTCCACCAACATATTCCATTACATTCCCTTCTCACAAGTCTTTGCTGCGTTTGATGTGTCTGCTGGGGGGAATTTCTTAAGATATGGTGGAAAATTGAGCATAAGAACCTCCCAGCCTGGGCCAAATAAAACCAGGAAGCAGATCATTTGATTCATAAATTTGAGTCAATTCAATTACTTTTGCACCACTAGGGTGCTGGTTGCAAGTGAGTGATTCTGGAGGAGTAGCAGTGACAG